>JAPQWV010002417.1:0-57059 GCA_027422505.1 Craterostigma plantagineum | reverse complement strand
CGGAGATCGCAAACGTACTAAAGGAGCATTTCGACAAGGCTTCTTCCTCGGGCGATCAAGTTTCTGAAATGCTCGAGGCGGGCCGGGCCAGCTCGATCGGAGCTTCAAGCAAGCTGAAAAGTAAGCTCCCTAAAATACGATTATATTCCCAAATTAAGATTCTTTTACATAATTTCGTCGTATTATTGCAGAGACGATATACCATTCGAGGGGGATTTTAAGCAACCTTAGCTCGACATGGACGTCGAAGCCACCCCTGGCCGTCAAGTACCGATTCGAGCCGAGCTTGACCGAAGAGCGCCACATGGGCCCGAAGAGCCTATGTTCGACTTTGGACCGCCTCTTGGCTTGGGAGAAGAAACTATATCAAGAAGTTAAGGTAAGAATAATAAGATTGCTTTTATTCTCGGAATTTTCTAAATTTCGAACATGGTTGTTTTTTATCGTCGTAATGTTTAGGCAAGAGAAGGAGTTAAGATCGAGCACGAGAAAGAAGCTCTCGATGCTTCAAAGCCAGGAGTATAAAGGTGACGAGGAGGCGAAAATCGACAGAACGAAGGCCGCCATCAAGAGTTTGCAGTCGTGATCTCCGTTACGTCTCAGGCCGTCTCGACGACCTCGACTTCTATTATCGGCCTGAGAGACTGCGACCTCATCCCACAGCTGGTTGAGCTGTGTCACGGGTGAGTTCGAATACATTGACGACATTCTTTGTCCTCAATGCAATTGATTCCGTGCCGTTTTGGTCCGCCGGTTAATTTAATTGTTAGATTGAAGGATTTGAATGAGTGTTGGGTGTAAACCCAAGTCTTACATCGGATAAATCGAAGAAGTTGGTCAAGTATATAAGCTTGTGGGCTAACTCTCTCTATTGCCAATTAATTTTATAGAGGAACTCCACAAGCTTATATGGTCTTGGGCTCGGGCTAGAATTGGCCTGAAATATCCCTCCACCGAGAATGGCTATAAGGGTTAGACCGGGCTAGCTCGAATATTTGTGAACGTGGGACCAAAACAGCTCATAAATTCGAATTGGCTCAGCCCGTCTTAAAACTAACTGTTAAATTAACAAGATCACCAAAACGGCACAAAATCGTAAAATTATGGACTAAAGTGACATCTTGAAACACGAGGGACTAAAAACTACATTGGCCCATAATATTATTTACATCATCCAATCCTACTTGTATAAAAGTACGATAACACAAGGTACGACATTTTTGCAGTTTCATGTACACGTGGAGAAACGATGCGCCGAGCCCACGAAAGCCAGAACATCGTAGTCCAACAAGTCCGAGGCCTCACCAACCACACATCGGGCCAAACGGGCCCACCTCCGACCACCACCGTCGAGCCACGGCCGACCTCGAAGCCGCACTATCTTACTGGCACTCGAGCTTTTGCCGTGTAATAAAGCACCACCGCGATTTCATCCTTCATTACAAGGGTGGTTCAAACTCACACTACTCCCCTTATCTCAAGAAAACCCTAACAAAGTCGACACCGTTGACAAACCTCCATTCGATCGAATGCCCGAAATCTTCGCCTTCTTCGACGAGTGGAAACTCGCCCTCGACAGAGTCCCCGACACCGTGGCCTACGAGTCGATCGTAAGCCTTACGAATATTATCCATTCAATATCGAACAAGCAAGCCGAGGAATTCAAGGCGAAGAAGAGAGGCCGAAAAGGCGGGGAGGATTGTTGAGAAGAAGGCTTCGTATATAAAGAAGGTTGAGAAAGTTTACTACCATTCTTCGATGGTCGGGCTGGTCGAGGAGAGCGACGATAAAGGGCGTGTTTTGGACGCGCGGGACCCGCTTGCTGATAAGAAGGCGGAGCTTGCGATATATAAAAGGCGGGCGGACGATGAGGTGGCGAAGTATTCGAAGTCCGTCGAGGTTACTAGGGCTGCGACCTTGTGTAATATGCAGACAGGTTTGCCTGGGGTTTTTCAGGCCATGACTAGCTTTTCTTCTCTGATGAGTGAGGCTCTTGAGAATGCTTGCACCAAGTCTTATGCCATTTAGGGTAGTTGGTGGGAATCATTTTACAGATCACATAAGCCCATTTGATTATTTTCTTGTGTGTGAGATTGTATGAATAAATTGATTGATCAAGAAACAGCATTTTGATTTGTTACATTCCATGTCAAGTGTTGGAAGTTGTGATCACTACGGGTGAGCAAAGATATCCGGAAATCGGATTCCGATCCGGCATCCGGTTTTCAAAACCCGAAAAAACGGATATCCGGTTTTAAAAACCGGAAAATCCGATCCGATTTATTTTAAAATAAACCGGATCGGATACGGATAGTGGTTTGTTTAAAATCTGGATATCCGGTATCTGGTTTTTTATATTTAAAAAATAAAAAAAAATAAAAAAATAGTCCAAAAAGAAATATGAAGGTCCAAAAAGAAAAAAAAATCATCAAGTAGAATATTTAAATTTATATTATTTTATTATTGCAAAAAACTTTCTTAGAGAATTGAGATAAAGAAAACATAAAAACATCGAGATGCAAGTTAAAAAATTAATGTGAATTTGTGGTATTGTTTTATTATTTATTATATAATTTTGAATCATAAATTCACATATTGTGTAAATTGTGTTTATTATTTTTATTGTAGAAATTCACATAAATTCACATATAATTTCGGTATCCGAAAAACCGGATATCCGGTTTTGCTCACCCCTACGGTCATCACTAGTTTGGAGATGTAAGCCACTTAAAAGTGTAATCTTTCCATAATATAAATAGACCACAAGCCCAATATTTAAGAGGCCTTAGTACAAAGCTCAATATCTGATAGGCTTTATTACAAAGCCCAAACTCTACAAATTCTGTAACTACAGAAACTGAAGAATCGAATGTTTTTCACTAACACGTATAATAATATTATGTTCTCCGATTCATCATCACCTTCTTCGCCGTAACCCTCAACGGGCAGGTCGAACTGACGAAGCTATCACCAAATGCAGATACGTCTTCAGATGACGCGGCGACAGCGACATTCCCTTTGCTCAGATGCGGACAGTCACAGTCTCTGCTGCTCAGCCTCAGTTCTCTCCCTATCTCAGCATAAGCCCACTGCCGCGCGTCCCCCACGCGCCGCCGAAGCCAGCCGTTCTTCCACCTCCTCTCCACAGCCTCCGCCTCGTCAGTATCTTCCGTAAGAAATCCCGGCACCTTAGTTATGACGTCATCGGTATTCACAATCCTCAGCACTTTAGCACCGCCGCCGCTCCTCTCCAATTCCCGCCTGAAGCTCACATTCCCCACCCTAGGCCCGCCGAAAGACACCACAGTCACCATCGGCGCGTCTCCATTCTTAAACTTCCCCTTGGTGACGACGTCGTACGCCGTCAGCATAGCCAGCGCCGCCCCTAAGCTGTGCCCAGTCACCGTAATGCTCAAGGGCTCGTCTCCATAGGCCTCGATTATCCTGCTAACCTCGCCCATCACCGATTCTCTCAGGCTCGCCGACGCCGGCGACCCACCTTCCTCCGCCGAGGTGTAAAGGCTCAAGAACCCGCTCTGAACCATGGACGAGCCGTTGGGGCTAGCCATGTCACATGGCAGGCTCATAAGCGTGGCTCGCAGGTTCTCTAGCCACTCTATACACGTGGCGGTTCCTCGGTAAGCTATCACCACGTCTCGCCGGCCCAGCCTGGCGATTTCGTCGCCGTCGTGGCACACGGCGATGTAGCCGACGTACGCCGATTGGTTAGCCACCCACCTCGGAATTTTCCCGTCGCAGTATTTGGGCAAACGGACCCCACAAGTTGCGGTTAGGGTTTTCGTGACACTGTACCCGGCCCGACCCATGCCCGTCTGGTCAAGAAGGGTCGACCCGTTTTCTGGGTAGAGGCAGGCGGCGTAGGTAGGCGATGAAGTGTCGAAGTTGAAGCTGCGATAGGCAGATTCTACGAATTTTTCCGTATCTTAAGATTTCGTTTCTTAAGCCATCGTCGAGTGGGTCGAGCAATCCTTCCCAGTTTTTGAGTCCTTGGTATTCCATCCATTTGTTCTTCGTCTTCATATGAGGCTTTGAGATGGGGCGAATCGACGACGTTGTGGTGATAAAATCGCTGGTGTTGGAGCGTTTATAGTTGGTGGATTGTTGGCGGGTAATTTGAGGTTTACGAGGTTGTGTTTGGCGTGGTGGTGAGCTTGGGAGTTTGCGGTGGTGGAATTACTAATTTGGGCACGGCTAGGTTCATGGCGTTTTGTTTCTTTCTTCTTAATATTTTGTTTTCGTTTTTTTTTTTTTGTGAGATTGTTGATTTCGGTTTGTTCTTAGGTCCATGAATCAAATGCTGAAGGTTTATATAGGAAACGAAGGGTTTAAATTTATGATGAGTGATGATACTTTGTGCTTTGAATAAGGACGGTGGTTTTTGTGAAAGCGATGGGATCGTTCTATGGGATTATTTGTCATATGTGGATTATAATGTTTGGTCTTAGACCGTGTGTTTCGTTATCGTTATATATTATTTATAGAGATTTGCGATAGTGTCCACCTAGCGTGAGCAACCACCGTGAGCACCATAAGCAAATCTATCAATTTTTTGGAATGTAGATGGGGTAGAATATGGGTATGCCTATGATACCTAAATCAATATTCTTTTTCTACATTCTCATTATATATGTGGTTTTATAAGTGATGTTGGTCCTACAAAATAAAATAGTTTTTATTTTGAAAAAGTGTTTATAATCAATGAGTGCGAAGTGGACTTACAAACATTTGTTTGGAAGTTAGCTTATAAATTATTTGTTCAAGTAAATCCCATTTATACTTCCTATAGTGGTAAGATTAGCCAAGAATTATCTCACTAATACACTATAGAATCATTCACTCGATTAAGACATGATTAATGAATTCCATGGTTTCGAAAACTATTTCAAGGGATCTTTACATAAAAATACCCATTTATATAAAAAATTAGCAAATCAGTACCCTGTCAGTATTTTATGCAAGTAATAAATTTTTTGCACATTGGTACCTGTCCGCCACAAGGTACATCATATCACACATTTAAGTACCATAGAGAAACATATTGTGGTACGTAATACAGCTAGAAAATGGTACCACCATATAGCTTGCCGCAAGGTACCGTATGCAACGTATATAGGTACCATACGGATGCGTAACCTGGTACGCAATACACATATAAAAAGGTACGTCAAGACCGGGAAAATGGTACGCACAGTCGAACGGGTACTTATTTAAATAATTTTCTGACATGTGTACTGACTTGCAAATTTTTTATACAATTAGATATTTTTATAGGATTCACGATATTTCAAACATCTCTATATTATGTATTGAATATCTATTTTAATACCTGGGTGATGGGATGATCTGTGTCTGAACCGAACCAGGGGCAGACAGGTCATTTTTTCACATTTCCACTATTTTTACGTGAAAAACGTTTAGCCTCTAAGATTCAGTGGGGCCATTCAAAGAAAGTACGGTTTAAATGTAAGAAAAGAATCGCGAGTCAGCATTTATAAAAGTCAACCATTGGAAAATTTTGACTTTGACCCCATTTTAACGGACCAATCAAGATTTTGTGGCACTAAAAATGTAGGTTTCCGACAAACGCCGAGGCTTCTAATTCGTAAACACTGCACGCGTTACGTGCATGAAGAAGATATACGTAATCATTGAGAGTTAAAACTAACAAATTAATCAAGAGGTAGGTAAGAATTGAGATTATTTGATCTAGATCAACAAGAGTAACAAGATTCAATTTAGGATTAAGATGATTAATAAATGAAAGAGATAAGACGTCAAGTTTATTGATCTAAATCTTACCCATATGAGATATATCTCATCTCTAACTCTTACATTCTAATCTTCCGTCTCATTGTTTTGATTATTTTTTAATATATAATCTGGATTTGATAAAATTTTCATAGTCACAAACCTAACTTTGAATCCGCCGCACATTGCTTTGGTTGGCGTTCATATTTGCTAAATTCAACATAAGGAAGCTAATTACGTACACTCATGTAATGATTTCATTATAACAATTCTTGAAGATCCACGAAGCATGTCAAGAGATTAGGGAGGTAACTTCCATGCGATGCGATAGAATCCCAAAAGCTAGTATTATATCCCCCATCATGATATTCGAATATATTCGACTTACTTGTACGTGTGTTTTGATTATACTTTAAGTGGACGATAGTAGTTTTTATTGTTATCCATAAGCTATCAATCATATAATATATTTCTTTGTGCCCTCTTTTCAGAATAAAATGAACTAGTATCTAGTAATTTAGTAAGGGTTTTATTCTAACATCCATCTGCAATATGATCTTTATGAAATTTCCACGTCATACTTGAGTTGAAAACGCGTTCTCCTCACAGTACACGAATATTAAACTACATTTATAATCCGATGGCTTCACAGAAAGAACGTATTTAGGTTAATCACTAGTATACGTTCACTTTTAAATTTTAATGAGTATACGTGCGACATATACATACATGTGATATTATATTCTAGCAACTAGCAAGGTATAAAGTTGGAAGGAAATCCATATACGTAAGTGAAATGCATGGCATGGGATGGACCAATGAATGATGGATGACCATCGTGCAAACTTATCCCTTTCAAACATTATGTTCTTGCTTCAAATATAATTATTACCACGTTCGACGAACACACATGCAAGGGTAAGCATATATGAAGTCTACAACTTTATATATATGGTAAGCAAATACGAAGCCTAAAACTTTACATATATACGCACATCAATAAAAGAGAAAGAATTGAAAAATCATAACACAAAAGTAGTCCCTTTGTCAAAGCGTTGACAATAAATCTTAAAATAATGTGTGGAGTGGAGTGGAACACACTCACGTATTATTATTGATTGAGCTTGGTATGAGTGAAACCCTTGGTTGCAGCTCCGCCCAATAGTGAAGAATTGGAATTTAATGGCTGGATTATAATATAAAAAGTCCATTCTACGAGCAAAAGGCCCAACTGTTTAGCTGTTGGGACCGCTGAACATTTAGGTCTACAGTTTCAGCCCATTACCTTTAGAATGCCATTACTGATAGTTGCTATAACAAGCAGCTTAAAAGGTAAAGTAGCTATGATCAGAGTATAAACGAATTTTGAAGATTTATGCTCTGTGAGGACGCATTGTTCTGAAGGGAGGCTTCAGACTCCACTTGTCAGTGTAGTACTCTAATTGAAGCCTATCTATCGTGCTGTGGCTCGTGGTTTGTAGATCAAGAGAACTAGTTATGATGCTATATATATTGATTGATATGAGGCCAATTTCATCTTTTTTCTGATGGAGGAAATTAAGAGAAAGGCGATTCCAAGCCACCCCACCGCCGGCGTGACCATCATATGGCCGGCCCTAATCGCGGCCGTCATGAAACTCCTTCTAATTCCGGCCTATAGAAGCACGGACTTCGAAGTCCACCGCCACTGGCTCGCAATCACAAACACTCTGCCCCTCAATCAGTGGTACACTGACACCACCAGCGAATGGACCTTAGACTACCCACCGTTCTTCGCCTACTTCGAGAAAATGCTCTCCCTCATCGCCCGGCGCGTGGATCCCACCATGACCGACCTCTACGCAGGCCTCGATTACCAATCTCAATCGACCATCATCTTTCAAAGGCTCTCGGTAATCCTCTCCGACGTCGTTTTGATCTACGGCGTGTGGAGATTGACTCGAAATCGGACCAAAGCTGGATCTTGGAGAAGTTTGTGGTTTGGGTTTTGGTTATTTGGAGTCCTGGGTTGTTGATGGTGGATCATGTGCATTTTCAGTACAATGGATTTTTGATGGGTTGTTAATTCTGTCGCTGGGATTATTAGTGAGGGGAGATCTGATGGGGGGTTTTGGGTGTTTGCTGTGCTGGTGTGTTTCAAGCATTTATTCGCAGTTGCTGGACCTGTCTATTTCGTGTATTTGTTGAGGGGGTTTTGTTTTCGAAAGGGTAAAAATTTTGTGGGTGGATTAGGGAGGTTGATGGCGATGGGAGGTGTTGTGGTTGGCGTTTTGGGTGCAGCGTTTGGGCCATTTTTGTACTATGGACAGGTAAGTTATTGCATTTTCCTTGGCTTTGTAATCGATTGTTTGAGCTGAACTTGATTGCAAGACAAATGCATCGTGAGAGTTGTAAAACTGATTTCTGATGAGTGGAGTGATCGTTTCTTTTCCTTGTTGGTTGCAGATACTTCAAGTTCTCCGCCGCCTATTTCCTTTTGGTCGAGGACTATGCCACGCTTATTGGGCACCAAATTTCTGGGTTTTGTACATAGTGCTCGATAAATTTCTGACCTTTGGTCTCAAGATTCTGGGTTTTAACATTCAATCGCCGGCAGCTTCGTTCACTGGCGGCCTTGTTGGGGATTCCTCGCCCTTTGCTGTGTTGCCTACTGTAAGAAATCTCTCCCAAACTTCTCGATTTAGTTCGCATACTTTGTTCCTATATGCAACCATTATTAGACCCGTTGTTTCTTGTGCGATAACGAAAAGTTAGCCGAAATTAAAATCTAAAATGGTGATTCAATGCAGATAACTCCTCTGATAACGTTCCTTTCAGTCCTTCTGGCCCTATCTCCTTGTCTGGTAAAGACCTGGAGAAACCCACAGCCAAGAATGGTACTTCGATGGGTGTCCTATGCTTACACTTGTGGATTTCTCTTTGGTTGGCACGTCCATGAGAAGGCTTCTCTACACTTTGTGATTCCACTCGCTGCTACTGCCTTGGAAAGCACGGAGGATGCAAAGCATTACTTCTATCTCTCCATCGGTACGCAAATATTATATTATATTATCGTCCTCAAATTTATATTATCATCTCATTTTATGCAGTGTCTTGCTACTCGCTGTTCCCCCTTCTGTTCGAAGCTCAAGAGTATCCAATCAAAGTCGTCCTTCTCCTTCTATATGCCCTTGTGACGTATTTTGCATTCACATCTCTTTTTCCCTACACGACTGCTGCTGCTGCAAAGGCCGATAAAGGAACTGAGCTCGAAAAAAATCGAGGGTTTCGTATTGGTAGGATAGGTAAGTTTTATCTGTTTGGGATTGTTGTTGTGAGATATGGGCTCAGTTTCTTCACCGTATCGTATTGGGTGATCGTCTTCCTTTTCTTCCCTTGATGATTATCTCGATTTACTGTTCGCTGGGAATGATTTATTCGTGGTTATGGCAACTGCGAAAGATTTGGTTCGACTGATCTGTTCGTTGTGTTGTTTAAGGTTGTCTTTAGACTTGCGAATTCTCAGCTGAGCAATTCCCAGACAGGCTTGGTTTAGATCTCATCTCACACACTGCTAAGCTAACAAGCTAGAAGCTTTTTTTATTTTTATTTTTGTTATTTATATTTTTATACAGAGAACACCTGTAATTTTTCTTTAATACTGAACCAGGTTCGGAATTTTATAAAATGAGACTTTTTATTAGTGGACTTAGTGAGATGAATGAAGAACTGTCCTAAATCAATCTATACACTTGAGAGGGCTCAGAACTCAGAAGGCTTCAGTAAAATACAAACCACAAAGTCTTGCGTCTCTATTTACGACTTCAGGTTTATTGTCTCAAGTCAAGTTTGTAATTTGATGTCTTTATAGTATTGCTGGAATTGCACATCAGAAATAAGTTGAGGGCCGACTCTTAAAAATCAAACATCGATTATTAAAGAATTCGGACAATTAGCACGAGGTTGAACTATTTCTGCCCCTGCTCAAGTCTCTCCCCATTTGATCGAAGACAGAATACAGTTTAAAAGTTAAAAAAAAGATGAAAACCTTAGGCATTAAAGTCTTGTGGCATATCAGCTAGACATTGGATGATTGTAGATGTATTCGATTGCAAGGGGGCAAGAGTCGATTTTGTCAGCTTCCTTGTCGGGAATTTCCAGCTTAAACTCTTCCTCAAGAGCCATTACAATCTCCACATTGTCCAAGCTATCCAATCCAAGATCATTCTGAAAATGACATCAGCAGTAACCTACAGCAGTGTACAATGGTCAAATTCCTGGTACAAAATCCAAAGTAACTTTGCAGCAAGCTTAACAAATCTAACAGCAACACAAAACATGTTAAGTACCAGCTCAATTGAGGGTCTTCAGTTGCAGAGGTGACAACAAAGATCAATAAAAGTAATCGAAAATTTCATCATGGAGCACCATAGCTATACAAATCAATACAGTAAAATCCTCAAAGTTTCATCGCCCCAAACCAATTCATTATAGCAAGCGTAGCCAAAATACTCACAACGGAGAACGAGATTACCATTCAATGGACGCCGACAGGTACTAGTTAGATCATCAACTAAAGGTCATCTACATTGCCTCACCGAAAAATTTAAGGACAAAGAGAATGTTGGGAAATTCGACTGATATCAGATTTCGATAAGTCGACAAAGCAGAAAATAAAATGAAGAACACGGGAATTTAGCGTGGTTCGGATTCAATACGAATCCTACGTCCGCGGGAGATAATTCATTTCTCTTTATTGATCACGATTACAAAGCTTTTCTCTAATCTACGCTCAAGATTACAGAGAACCAAGCCTTCCTCTTCGATCAATTTCTCAAGAGAAAACCGTATGAAATTCTATCTCATCTCTTCTCTTCACTGGTGGTGGGCTAATGGATAAAAGCAGTTTTCCGGACAATAAATTGTAACCGTTCCTTCTTATCCGAAGTAGAAACTGCCACTTTAGTTTTGACCTTCACAGAGAAGGAGAACAACAAAATCCTCACTTGACTCGTAAGCTTCAGATGGTTGGCAACCAATGATTCATAGGTGTAAACAATGCACTAAACGTTATTAAACTATTAGAAGACAGAAACGTGAAGCGGTAAGACCTTTTGAGGATCAACTTTCGGAAAGCTCTTAACAACATCGAGCACGCGGTCGGCGACTTGCTGCCTGTCGAGGTGGTCGTCGCCGTGAGACGACATCGATCGGACGGCGGCCGCGCGTGACACCTGTAAGGAGGACATGGACTGGGAGATCGGAACGCGCACGTGTCGGAGTATGCTGAATCTCAACGCCGACGCCATTTTTTTCAGCTCCCTTCGTCTGTGCTTGTGTTGTTTCAATTCTTTCTGATCGATTGGAGATTTGTGTCGATTGGAGTGAGTTCCGAGGTGTTTTTGGGTATTTCGTCAAGAGGGTTTCCATTCAACAATAAGCAAAAATAATTTTAGTTATCTGTTAATTGAAAATTCTTCGGTAATCTATAGAAAAATACTCAATTGGAAAAAAAATTTACACATAACTACCCATGTCAGAAAATTTTATAGATAGGTACCAATTTAATTTTACCAGTTTCTTTAGTCATATCGTACCTTCATGTGTGCGTACTATAACACGTTTATATAGGGTACCTAAATATAGGATACGTCGTACCTACGGGCATGCCTGTGTGTTACATAGGGCGTACCTAAATATAACATACGTCGTACCATTTTCTGTTATATAGGGTACCCAAATTTGTTGAGATAGGGTACCAAAATGTGTTGTTTGGTGTACTTTCGGGGATCGGGTACCTATGTGCAAAAACTTTATTCTGTTAGGTACCTACATATAAAAAAAATCCTGACTGGGTACTAAATTACAAGTTTTTTTCCAAATAGGTACTTATGTGTAAAAACCCCAATTCCAAAATTCTTTATGTATATTAAATTATTTTAAATTTTGAAATTATAATTTTTAATGTTTAAGATGAAATATAATTTTTAAATATATAAAGAGAAACTTAATTGTAGAAGTATAGATCCAGTAAATAAAAAATTAGGAATGATATGAAAGTTCTTAATTATTAATTAAATTACAAATGAGAAACTAAATTGCAAATAAGTTACACATCAAATTGTGGCAGTTATATCCAACCCAACCCAATTATATAATAATATAGATAGTATAGATGATTACGTAAGTTTCTGAAGTCTTATTATCCCCAGCTACATTATATATGATGTTGAAAGTATAAGATTCTTGTAACTTAAGTTCAAAGATAATATGTGGAGTTGGGATAAGATATTGCTTGAGTGCTTGGTTTCCATCAATTGACTTATCTTTGTATATGCATGCTTGTAATAACATGGTGAAGTTAATTCTTACATACATATATAACATTTATTTTCACTCCTAAAAATTTAATGACAACAAAAGCACATACATTGTTTGTTGTCTCTATCCCATCTGTGAGTACATGTAAAAAAGGGACAAGGGCAAATCCGTCAACTCACAGCCCAATGTCAAGATTCAAAATCAACGGTTGGCATCGAATCCAAGACCGTACCTTTCCATGTCGACCAATTTCCGCGGACGGCCCTTGCAAGACGGCGTCTTGGGCTTCGCCAGAAGCCCGCCGCCTTTCTCGTAGCAATTTTGGGTCGGGCTGGCCCGAACAAGAGGGCTCAAGCAAAGCCCTACACCACCAGAGAAGCTCCGCCCGCGCTCCGCCGTCCTCCTCCGCGCCCCCGACGGAGAACCCTTCTCCCGCGACCAAGATCTCAGCGGAGACATCTCCTCCCCACGGCGGCGGGACGAAATCGCAACCGAAAGCCAGGAGTGAGACCCCGAGCAAGAATCGAAGGAGACGGAGTGGGCCGAACCGCCGGAATCTTTAGAGCCCATCATCCTCGATCGGAACATGCCGGAGAGGACGGACGAGAACTTCCCTCCGCCGCGGTTCTTGAAGCCGTCGGCTGCCGGCGAGGGTCCCACCTCGGACTGCTGATGCCACGTGGCATTGAATCGGCTGCTGTTCGAGCCCAGCTGGGCTTGAGTCTGGGCGGCGGCGACGGCGACGAGACGCTCGCGGAGACACGTGGCGCAGACGCCTACGGCGCTGCTCTGATCTTTCAGGTGTTTCTTGCACTTCATTTCGACTTGCTTTCTCTCTCTTTTTTTTGGCAGATAGTCAGTGAAGAGTTTTAGAACTCTCTTGCGTATGTTTCTTGCTTGATATGTGTTTTCCAAAGGAATTTTGCTACTCTTAGCTTTAGCTTAGGCGTTTGTTTCAATTCTTGAGAAGAATTCTGATGGGATTTACAATGCATCGGATCTTTGTCGTCTTGCTTTGAGCTTTATTGCGAATAGTGTGTGCGCGCGTGTGTGTTAAAGGAACGGCCAGCTACGAGTAATATATTGTACGTTAGTCCCTCCGTCCAAACCATTTTATACGTTTTACTATATCGGGCGTCCCACTTCTTTTGGACATTTCCTTATTTAGTAAAAAACTATCACAAACAATCAATATAATAATATTAAATATTCTCAAAAGACGTGTCAAAACATACACTTTTTTACCTATATTATTAAAATATTCAATTTCGTAAAACGTGTAAAACCCCAAATGTCCAAAATCGTTTGGGACGGAGGTAGTAGTATATTTATTTATGCCAATAATATTTGTGATAAATTCAATCACCAATTTAGCAAATGAATTCCGTTCCGATGAATTTACTACATTGAGTTTTAAGTTAATGATAAATTGAATTTGAGATTTTCGAGTTGTGGCGTCGCTGTTACGATGGCATAGATGAAATCTTGGTGTGTTGATAAAGTCTTAATCAAATGCATTTAGGTAGGGATATAATTGCATCTAGAAAGACAAGTCACTGCAAGAACCATCTATCTAATGATGGTAGTCTAGCTAGTCTACTTGGTATATTAGTCTTTTAAAATTAATTTTTGGGCATTACGCGATAAAATTTCGTTAATCCAACTCCAATGGCAAAACGAAGTTGTCCCTAATATCACTGCTTCTGATTTTCGACAATAGTCCCCAAGGATATATAATGAAAATTCTTAGTTTTAGCACAAGTATAATAATTACCATCAACGAACTAACAAGATACTCGAAACTTGTTATTGTTGATATGGGCTTTCAAATACCCATGCCCAACAATCCAGCCCAATAATATCCGTCCATTTGTTTGGGCCACGTTTGTCGATAGCCCAATATATATTCAGCCCATTTTGATCGGGTCAGCGACCAGCGTCAGTCAACGCAGCGCGTCAATGATTGATCAAAACTCTATTACCACGCCGAAGTACAGCAGTCGATGCACAGAGCATAACCATGGCTATGAAGCGCCAGCTCTGGCACTACGAAAATTGGACTGAACATTTACTGTCCTCTTGGAGTCCACTGTTCATACTTCTATGCCTATCCGTCTCCATTGAATCTGAGAACAGCAGTGTGGACAACTGAATAGGAAGTTGATATTTCCTTGCTCACCTCTGCTTCATCTTCGCACCATGGTGAATTTATTGAGCCAGATGAGGCTGTCGTCTTCTCTGCTCAAGCGTTTGCAGTTGCAGAGGCGTGTGATCGGAGCCGTTGATCTCAGCGGATCGCGATGTTTTACGACGACGGAGTGCCATCGTCCGACGATTATTCACAAGCGTAGCTTGGACATTCTCCATGATCCGTGGTTTAACAAGGTCAATCTTATGAGTACTTTTGAGAGTAAGATCTGATGTTGTGGTCGGCCGGGTTCAGCTTAAACTCGTGAAAAGCTGGATACCTTTTCAGCTAACAGAGTCGGGAGGTGTCTTTTGTGCTTAAATGAGTGATTTAATTTGATTGCTGCAAATTGGTAACTCCGAGATTGTATGAGCGCGCTTGCAGTGGCTAGTATTCTAGGTTAGGTATCGCCGTGGTGCGTGTAGTCGGTTAAGTTCTTACCTTCACGATCTTAAGGATGATCATAAGTCTGATATTGCATAAACCGTATAAACTGTGAACATATCACGCTTGGTTTGGTTAATTTAGCTGTTTATGTGTTTGTTCATAATGTATTTTTATCTGATAAATAAATATAGGGCACTGCATTCTCGATGACGGAACGGGATCGTCTTGATCTTCGGGCCTACTGCCTCCAAATGTCATGACGGCTGAACAACAAATTGAACGCTTTAGTAAGTTTCCCCCACTAATTACTGTATCATAGTTTTGCAATCTTTTGCTGAATTTGGACATGTCATAACTACTCAATTCTTTTCCGTATATACGGTAATGAAGAACAAATCCTTTGCGCATCACTGCTGATTAACTTCTGGTCTGGTGTTGATTTGTTCATTTGGTTCCCTTTTGCAAGAGATACTGGATTTTTTCTTTGCTAGTCAGGACTTGACATCGCTTAAGCTTTAGTTACTACTGGATCATGTACAATTCATAATTAATTACTTTGCTAACCACACCACCTTGGAAGCAAGGATCAAATTACGGAAGCAGACTGCAGACTTGACATTGTATCGTTAGCACTCAGTCTGAATCAATATAGTAAAGAGTTACTTGCGGCTGATTTGTTGCTTCTCATTCATTTATTGAGACTTAGATTCTGATTATTTGTATTATATGGATAATTTTGGTTCTCTTTTTTCCCCTGATAATAGTGGCTGACTTGAAGAGGCTTGAGAAAAGTGCTAGAGATGGGCCATCAGATCCGTATAACTTGGCTAAATGGCGCATTCTTAACCGGTTGCATGACAGAAACGAGACCATGTATTACAAGGTCAGTTGCAATTTTTTCAATAAAACTAGACTTGTGTGCCAGGCTTTCCTATCTCTTGGGAACATTGCCACGTCTTCTTTCTCCAATGGAAAGACTGCTAATTTAATATTGTCAGCTTTCACTCCTGATGTATATGGAAATGCTGATATTTTTTTCCAAATGTTATATTTCTGTTACCTCTTTCGATGTATGACAACAATTTGACTTTTTGAATGTCACTGGTCGTGTTGATGTGATGCTTTTATACATGTCAATTTTTTTTTTATTATCATAACATCTTTTAGAATTGATTCTGTTAGCTACAACATGAACCAGTTTTTGCAGATTACTTAGGTATTTAGAAAAAAATAGTCATTGTTGCCATAACAGCCTAAAAATAAGCTGATTTTGAGCACCAGTGTCTTTTTTCCTCACATTCGATATCGGCACAGGTTCTGCTGGACAATATTGAAGAATATGCACCTATAGTTTATACTCCAACTGTTGGTCTCGTATGCCAGAAGTACAGTGGCTTGTTCAGGCGACCCAGAGGGATGTACTTTAGTGCAGAAGATCGCGGAGAAATGATTTCAATGGTTTATAATTGGCCAGCAGATCAGGTTGGCATTCTAATGAACGTAGTTAGTTCTGTTAATGTTTCTGACTTCACGCGTTACTTTCATCTAGTTCTGATTTTCGTTAACTGGACTGTTGTCTTGCCAAAACTCGAGATTGTTTCTGTGTTATTAATTTGTTATTTGTTTGCTTAAAAGATGGTAGATGGAAAGTGTTTCGGAGTTATAACATCCAGGCTGTTGTATGCGTTGCACTAATCAAAATCAAGTGGAAGCTGACCTAGTCTGCTACTGGTTGTTCCTTTCGAGCACGTATAGCAGCTAGTGCGCTATTTTAAAGTTGTATTTCCAATTACTTATGCTTTATAGTTCCCTGTTTAACTGAAATATAGGTATAGAAATTCTGGTATATACAGTTTATAATAATTACATTATGTGTGTACTATCATTATTTTTGGTTGTCATTTGTTCTTTTCCTAAACTGAAGTTTTAATTATGGGTTTTTCAATAGGTTGATATGATTGTTGTAACGGATGGAAGCAGAATATTGGGTCTCGGAGATCTTGGAGTTCAGGGAATCGGTATCGCAATTGGCAAGCTGGATCTTTACGTTGCTGCTGCTGGGATAAACCCTCACAGAGTACGATCTCGTTCTGTTCTTACATGTCCAATTGAACTTGGATACAGCTACCTGTTGGCTGCTAGAAAGATTATTGTTTCTTGTTGCGGGTACCTGCTTACAATTATCCTGAATATCTATGGTCTGTCTTTTACTATAGGTACTCCCTGTCATGATCGATGTGGGAACCAACAACGAGGCGCTACTTAAAGATCCATTGTGTAAGCCCTGCTATTTATTACGTTGATAGACTACGAAGTGCATTTTAAACTACCATAAGCATTATTATCGATATTTAATTTATATAGATCTAGTTGACTTTTGTATCTCTCAAAGCCTTGACGTTCAGCGACATCTTTTAGTTTGGTAAATATCGGAGCCTTTCCTTTGGATATTTAGTTTCTTCTATTTGCATCATTAATGTTGATTGTCCCTTTAAATTGTTCAAATACAAGTTTTTCTTCTAGCAACCTGACCAATGGCATACCTCTAGGCATCAGGTATTGACGAGGTGAATACCTAAATCTTGTGTGTTGTAGATTTGGGATTGCAACAGCATCGCCTTGATGGAGAGGAATACCTTGCAGTTCTTGACGAGTTTATGGAAGCAGTCTTTGCACGATGGCCCAATGTGATCGTGCAGTGCTAATTTACACGCTTGTTTCTTTTTCTTATGCATTTGGCATTTTAATTTGCCTCACGAGTATCGTTTGCAAGAAATTTCGCTGACGGGCCATAAATATTGATAGTTTGAAGATTTTCAAAGTAAATGGGCCTTCAAGCTGTTGCAGCGTTATAGGAGCGAGTACCGAATGTTTAATGACGATGTTCAGGTTTGTTTCATTTCCATTGAATGGAGACTAAATAATTAATCTGGATGTTTATGTCACTTTGTCATGCATTTGAAGTCGTCTTAAATAATTAACTAGGCAATTTGTGAAGTCTGTAACATATGATGTCAGGTATACTTTCAAGTTTTGTTCATGATGCTAGCAACATAATTTTTCGCTTTCCATGATATTGTACGATCATAGTCTCCATTAATTAGGACCACGAACTGCCATTTTCATTGATGGTAGAATTCATACATTATTTGAAAAATTGTACTGAAGTACTCTGCTCAATTACATTGTGGCCCACCAGGGAACAGCAGGTGTTGCACTCGCCGGTCTTTTAGGAGCAGTCAGGGCACAAGGGAGACCTATGATTGATTTCCCAAAAATGAAGATTGTAGTTGCTGGAGCTGGAAGGTGTACATGATTAACATTGTTTGCTTCACATTTTTGATAAATGTGCTGTTACTAAATCTGTGTTACTGCAGTGCTGGAATAGGGGTTCTGAATGCTGCAAGGAAAACAATGGCGAGGATGCTAGGTGACACTGAAGTAGCTTTTGAAAGTGCCAGAAGTCAATTTTGGGTTGTTGACGCCAAGGTGAGTATTTTGATTAGTGGATGTCTGTCATTGTTATTTGCTGCTTCCTGCCAAATATTTGATTAATGCTAGTTCTCTAGGTTGATGAAATAACCCACCTTACTACTGGCATTATATATCTCATGTTTGTGCTGTGCGTTAGTAATTAAGCATCATTATTTGTGTGCACTTCAAAGCTATCCCATGTATTCATATTTGAAATGAACGTCCGTTAGTTGCACTAACAAGTAATACTATCCCATCTATTCGTGTTTGAAATGAATTAGTATAGTTGCACTAACAAGTAATACTTGGATGAGGCTGTTGCTGGGATTTGCTCTGGGATTTCATTACCTGCTGTTAAGAAAGAGTTCAGCTAAGTTATGTGCTTGTTCTTCAGGGATTAATAACGGAGGCACGGGAGAACATTGATCCAGATGCTCGCCCATTTGCCAGGAAGCTCAAAGAAACCGAACGCCAAGGACTTAGTGAAGGGGCCCCACTTGTGGAAGTGGTGAGAACTTCAACTGCAACTTTTGATGCTCTATTTCATGCATAATATGTACATAAACACAAGATACTTACATTTCCTTTTTGCAATTTTTTACATCTAACCAGGTAAAGCAAGTAAAACCAGACGTGCTTCTTGGCTTATCAGCAGTTGGCGGCTTGTTTTCCAAAGAGGTATGTCATTTGTCTTGATCTAATTAGTTCTTTGGCATGGCCTCATCTTCTGCTTTAGTTAGATGTGTTTCTTTTCTATATTAATATGTTCACCAATATCAGGTATTAGAAGCTCTGAAAGAATCAACATCTACTAGGCCTGCGATTTTCCCAATGTCGAACCCTACAAAAAACGGTACGACTTGTGTTGATTAAAAGCATTATTGTGGCATCCTTTGTCATGTTTATTGATTAAATTCTCTTATAACATATTAGCTGAATGTACCCCGGAGGAGGCATTTTCCATTGTTGGTGACCATATCATATTCGGCAGTGGAAGCCCATTTAGCAATGTTGACCTCGGTATGTTTGCGAATAAAACACTTCCACTCTTTCTATTAGGGAATCGGTTTCAAAGTCTTATAGATGAATTATCTAAAGCATAGAATGTGGACACATTCATAATGTTTCGATGTCAGGATCTGTGGAAACTGATAAACTCAATCAGTGATTACAGTGATATCTGATTCATTTCAAGAAGAAAATCTGCTGCATAAATCAAATACCAAGCAATCTTCCATGGATCTTGCTTTTGCGTCATATCGAAAAACTATTGTAAATTTGACGCATGTTAATTGGCAAGGAAAATAATACTTATCCTTTTTTGAGAAAGGTAGTTAATTGTTAGTGGTGTACTAATATGAACAGGAAATGGTCATGTTGGACACTGCAACCAGGCGAACAACATGTTCCTATTTCCGGGGTAAGATTCTTAAGATTTTGAGTTTCTAATAAACAGTGATATAAAATTACTTCTCTGTTATCTGATGAATCTGCTTAAATAATTTAGGATTGGACTTGGAACACTTTTATCAGGATCGAATATAGTCTCTGATGGAATGCTTCAGGCTGCAGCTGAATGGTAACATTTTTGCGTTTTATTTATTTGGACATACATTCACAGGATTACCATGCATTGTTTTCACCAAAACCTTTGAAAATTTTATATAGAGTTTCATCCCACCTAACACTTTCGGTGTATGATAACAGCCTTGCAGCATATATGACCGAGGAAGAGGTACTACAAGGGATCATATACCCTTCGATATCCAGGTATTCGTGGATCTAATTTTTTCATTAGTAAAATTCGATGTAGTTTTTCTTTTTGGTTGTCAATTATTACGATTTTGATTTGCAGAATACGTGATATTACAAAAGAGGTAGCTGCAGCAGTTATCGAAGAAGCCATCAAAGAGGATTTAGCTGAAGGATACCGTGATATGGATGCCCGAGAACTGCAGAAACTCAGCCTGGTATATACCTAAATCATGATTTTTGAAAGTTTTTTTTTTAACCCTTTAATATGATTCGTAATAACGTGTTCTGTTGCAGGACGAGATCAAAACGTTCGTATCGAACAATATGTGGAGTCCCGACTACCCAAAGCTGGTCTACAAGAATGACTGAAACAACACTTGTATTATATAATAAGGTACTTAACCCTAACAACGTCGTATTAGAATAAATCTTCTTGCATGATTACAATCCTCGTCATATTTCATCAGTTCTTATAGGTCTTTTATTTCTACGGGATTGGAGAAATTGTGCATTAATCGGTCGGAGGCTTATCACTTGTCTGATACATTACATTATGACTAAATAAATAACCATACATATATTTAGGTCTGTGTGTGTATGTATATTTACTTCTATCAGAATGAAGTATGGAATGAAGTATGGAATGATGAACAATATATAGCAGAGGAGATGTGCCTGTGCTGTGTTATGAAAAGATGAAGTGCAGTGCTGCACTGCACCTTTGGGTTATTGGACGAGCAATTGAGTTAAACCGTTTCTGTTAATTTTAGGATTATATACGGTCAAGTGCGATATGTTATTTTTCTATTCAGAGTATTTTGACTGAATATCTTATGGGCTTACGCTATACCCTAATCTTGAATTATAGTGAACCAATTATTTAATATCAATTTCACTTCTTTCTCCATTGAAAGAATGAAGCTGGACTAAACACGAGGGCCGATGCTCGGTAGGGCCCTATTTAAATATATATATATACTATATCATTATCAACGTTTTAGTGAGTTTTATAATCCGAAAACACATTCGATGGAAAACTGATAAAGAAATGTATATTATTTGTACGTTCTCGTCCGTAATTTATGTGGTTTAGAGAGTAAAACTATAATGTAGATATACAATATATGTATGTATATTGCATATGAGAGAGAGAGAGAAAGAAAGGGAAAGAAGAGTTTTCAGGTTTTCACATTACAAAGGACATCAAAGGACATCAAGTGGGGTTAGAAAAGCGAAAGTCACATTTTTCATTTTTTCACTGCGGCTGACATGCAACAATAAAGATGGAAAATCCCAAGACAAAAGAAAAAGTCTTTATTACCTCTTACAGCATAAAAACTGCGTGTGTGTATTGAAATAGGGGTACGTTGTCTGCATTGCGAGAGTCAACCAACCGACTCTTTTTAAAAAAAATAAATTATTTTCTGTGCTATTTTGGTCATATGCATATGTGGGCTTCGAAGACTCCACATAGTATTTCCTGGTCTTATCTTCAGACCTTTTCTTTTCTCTAGAAATGTGACCTTTTATTTTCTTCCCATCTCTCTCTCTCTCTCTATTTATTTATACCCAGATCACATGCCTTGTCTTTGTATGCATGAGAACTCCAAACTACCCTTTCTCTTTTGTTTTTAAAAAAGTCAAGCATGCAGATAATGAGATAATACAAGGTGGGCAGAGAATAGATAATAAATAGCCTATCAAAACTAGGGTTTTCTTGAGTCACTTGTCTTCTCATCTCAGTGTAAGAAAGTTGAGATCTTTACTCCTTTTTTCTTGTGTAGGAAAAGGAATAGATAGATAGAGATAGGGAAAGAAGAACCCAGTTGGAAGAACTTGGAAGCAGAAGGGGTTTCTTTTTTCTTTAATTTTTTATCTTTTTTTCTTGCTGACCTTCTTAAATTCTCTTTCTTATGTAGAGAGGGAGTTCGAGACATTGGGATTTCATTTAAGGCCTTGTGTCTCATCTACCTCTCTTCTACATCTAACTCTCCCATTCACCTTCAATAAATATTTCCTAGCATTTTCTTTTCTTTACACTCCCAAAATCTTGAGTCAAAGTTCATTTCTTTTTCTTCTGGGCTACATAGTGTACCATTTAATGAATTTTGGGGAATCCTTTGATACCAATTCTTGTCGTGGTGGTGCAATAAGAATTGCTGCTGAAGATTTACCTTACAACAACAACAGTTATAACATAAACAACAGCAACAATATCATTAGCATGCCCAGCAGTGCAATCTCTCAACCTCGACTTGTAACTCAATCGCTCTCTAATAATAACAAGCCTGCGTTCAACTCTTCTGGCCTCTCTCTTGCTCTTGTAAGTTGTATGCCTAACATGTATACATATGTTTCTGATGATTTATCAGTTCGATTTTCTTGAGCTCTTTGTCTCCGTGTACAGCAAAGTAATAACATGGAAGTACATGGAGATATTGCTTCAAGAATCGGCGAGAATAATAATAACTACGAGCTAATAAGTAACAACAACAACAACGGCGGCAACGCCGCCGTCGGCGGCCGGCGAAGTAGAGACGCTATCGAAGAGCACGACAGCAGATCTGGCGGCAGCGACAACATGGACAACGCATCTGGCGACGACCAAGATGCTTCGGAAAATCATCCGAGGAAGAAGAGATACCACCGACACACGCCGCAGCAGATTCAAGAACTCGAAGCGTATGTTTTCTTCATTACATATTATTAGCAGTTTTTTGTAATAGCCTTTCTTGTGTCTGCAAAATAAAATCCCATTTTTTTTTTCTTTGGTTTGCCAGTCTTTTCAAGGAGTTTCCACATCCCGATGAAAAGCAAAGAAAGGAGCTCAGCAGAAGGCTTTCTTTGGATCCCAGGCAAGTCAAGTTTTGGTTCCAAAACCGAAGAACTCAGATGAAGGTAATAAATTAAAGTAAAAGATCGAGGAAAAAAGAAAAGCCCCTTTTGATTCCTTTGCCATGATCTATTAACAAAGCGGGTTTTCTTTTCATTCTCTCGCCAGACACAAATCGAGCGGCACGAAAATACCATCCTTAGACAAGAGAACGAAAAGCTAAGAGCAGAAAACATGTCCATAAGGGAAGCAATGAGAAACCCCATGTGCTCAAACTGCGGCGGGCCTGCAATAATGGGCGAGATATCCCTCGAAGAGCAGCACCTTCGAATCGAAAACGCTCGACTGAAGGACGAACTCGACCGCGTCTGCTCCCTTGCCGGGAAATTCATGGGCCGGCCAATGCCCAGCTCAAGCTTGGAACTTGGAGTCGGCGGCGGCGGCCCATTCATAGGAGGGTTAAGCGCCTTGCCACCTTTGAATCTCCCTTCTAACATAAGCCAAAACGATCAGTTCTCAGTAGGGCTTTCGAGCCCCATTTCTCAAACGAAGCCCATGATGAACACTGCTATTTCGCAAGTCAATCAGTCCATGTACCTTGAACTCGCTTTGGCTGCCATGGACGAGCTAGTGAAGGTCGCTCAAATGGATGAGCCTCTTTGGATTAAGAGCTACGATAGGGATGTTTTCAACCATGAAGAGTATATGAGGAGTTTTAACCCTTGCCTTGGTTTGACTCCTAATGGCTTCGTAACTGAAGCTTCGAGGGAGAATGGCGTGGTCATCATCAACAGCTTGGCTCTTGTTGAGACATTGTTAGACTCGGTGAGTTTTTCTTACACTTAACTTTGCTCAGAATCAATTGATCATCGACTAATGGGATTTGTTTTGATAGGGCAAATGGGCTGAGATGTTTCCGTGCATAGTAGCAAGAACTTCGACCATTGATGTGATCTCAAGTGGCATGGGAGGTACAAGGAATGGCGCGCTTCAACTGGTAATAATTCATAAATCTTAAAGCTCCGATTTTTATTACATAAATTGGATAAAGACTCGAACTTTATGGCGATTCTTTTTACGATTAGATGCAAGCCGAGCTACAAGTACTATCTCCGTTAGTCCCAGTTCGACAGGTCAAATTTCTGAGGTTCTGCAAGCAACACTCCGGCGGCGTGTGGGCGGTCGTCGACGTGTCGGTCGACGCCGCCGGAGAAAATTCCGGCGGTCCGGCGAGCTGCCGGAGACTTCCCTCAGGGTGCGTGGTTCAGGACATGCCCAACGGCTATTCCAAGGTAAGAAAAATAACTATTTATGACTTGATGCTTTTGTTGGCTTCTTTACTTATTATTGCACACATTAATTGTGAGTTGGTGTCTCTCCACCGTTTTGTGTTTAATAAGGTTTGTTGATGCACAACTGCACCTTTGCAACTTTAATTAGTTGGTGACATTTAATTTGATTTCCAACCATATAAGAATAAAATATATATATATATATATATGTGATTTTACGTGAAATATGTGAATCTTTGCATGTCTCAATATTGGATTTTCACCTGGGAGTTCGAGTAGATTACAGTAATGCATGGATCATTGATTAATCGAGGTTCTAATATGAGTATTATAATGATTAGAAGCATCTCTGATTAAATTATATTTACGATGATTTCTCGTAGTAATCAATCAAACATTGGTTAGAGTAAACAAAAGATTTTGATGTTTCTATTCCACTCTATGGTAACTGTGTCTCGATCGTTGAACCTCTTCCAGCCTCATAATTTTGTTCTTATTCGATATATATAAATAGTAGTATATTATTTTGGAGTCAAACGAACGTAGGCTAGCTAGATTTCCTATTCACGAGAGCATCTACATATCTGAACCACATTTTTACGTGTAATAGTTTATTATTGTTGCGTATCTCCATGTATCTTCACTGCACCTCGTGCCTACAAATCATGGTAAGTAGTACTAAGTAGTTTATTCAAGAAAACATTATAAATAAATAAATAGAAATCGAGATTGTAAATGTAAATTTCAAAGCTACCTTCGATTATTTCCATTAATGAGATTTCAACAATATATTTTCAAATAATATATCAAGTTTTCTATCATTGATTTTATTCAATAATAATTATTATTATTTTATAGGTCACGTGGGTCGAACGAGCCGAATACGACGAGTCTATTGTCCACCATCTCTATCGACCGCTCATCGGCTCGGGCCTCGGCTTCGGCGCCCGACGATGGGTCGCAACCCTTCAAAGGCAATGCGAGTGCCTAGCCATTCTCATGTCGTCCTCCGTCCCCACCAAAGACCACACCGGTAAAAAAATCATAATAAAAAATCGTAACGTTCGCAATCATATAATAATAATATTAATAATAATAAAAATATATTTTGCGTAGCGATCACGGCGGCGGGGAGAAAGAGCATGCTTAAGTTAGCCCAGCGCATGACCAACAACTTCTGCTCGGGCGTGTGCGACTCAACGGTCCACAAGTGGGACAAGCTACGTTCGGACAGCGTGGACGAGGACGTCCGAGTCATGACTCGGGCAAGCGTGGACGACCCGGGCGAGCCGCCCGGCGTGGTGCTGTGCGCCGCCGCCTCGGTTTGGCTTCCAGTCCCCCACGCTAGGGTTTTCGACTTTTTGAGGGACGAGCATATGAGGAGCGAGTGGGACATATTGTCGAACGGCGGACCCATGCAGGAGATGGCCCACATCGCCAAGGGCCAAGATCACGGCAACTGCGTCTCCTTACTGCGCGCCAGCGTAAGTAGTTTTTTGTCTTACCTACCTATCGACTCGGGAATAACCCAGTTTAACTTAAAATTTGACACTTGTTCCTCTTACGCACCGCTCTGCCCGTGCTGGTACACCAACCAACTGTGTGCCGAATTAGGATTTATCTTATCTACCCACACAAGAGTTGTGCTTAGAATTTGACACGTATCACCTTACACCCTACCTAGCCAAACGGGCTTAAAATTTGACATATGACACCTTATATCGTACCTCATCCAGGTTGAAACACCAATCCGTGTGTTTCACCTTATACACGTGACACATTTCAAATTTTAAACCCATTTGGATTAAACCTAGCCCTTTAAATTTTACTGTGACACGTGTCATCTTTTAAGTGGCGTTAGGTTATGTTGTAGTGGGAAGGCAAGGCAAAAACTAAACCTATATGTTGTGAAATTACCAATTTGCCCTTCATTCTGAAACCCTCGGGTAGGGCTAATTCGGTCATTTTTTTGTCATTCGACAGGCGTTGAACCCTAACCAGAGCAGCATGCTGATCCTCCAAGAGACGTGCACGGACGCGTCGGGATCTATGGTGGTTTACGCTCCGGTGGACATTCCGGCGATGCACGTGGTGATGAACGGAGGGGATTCCGCCTATGTAGCGCTCCTTCCCTCGGGATTCTCGGTGGTTCCCGACGGGCCGGGCGGCGGGCCGATGGGCCGGGCTGGAGGCGGGTCGTTGCTGACCGTGGCGTTTCAGATATTGGTGAATAGCTTGCCGACGGCTAAGCTCACGGTGGAGTCGATCGAGACCGTCAATAATTTGATCTCTTGCACGGTGCAGAAGATCAAGGGTGCCCTAGAGGCTTGACAATCGTGTGGTTGGGATTTTCCTTAAAATAATATTTGTCATTATGGACGGATGGGATTTATTTGAGGGTAGAGTCAAGAACGAACCATACCCTTTGGTGGGTTCGGGTATTGACTCGAGAAACCTTTTTTTTTAACTTAGTTTTATTTTTTGGCAAAATAGTCAAACGACTTCTAAATGTTATGGTGTGTTTTTTGTCTTGTTGGTTTTCTTGAAGTAGTTATCTTAGCAAGAAATTCCATGTTTTTACACTCAAACCATCACTTGAGCATTCTTTCACTACACTACAAGATTGGTAGTCGACAACATTAACTCAACTTGCCACCTTAAAGTGTTTATATATCGTATGGAGAAAATTAAAATCCAACGTTTTTCTAGATTGATAATACTTGATCTTGACTGGGCAAGTAAATTCTATTTCCATCTTCTAGCCTTTGCTTCCACATTAGCTTTGATTAATACTTCGCAATTCTTCAAGTGTCCTTTGTGAACCATTGAAAAAAAACGAAGGGGGTCCAATTTAACTTGACTTTCCTCTTTAGTTGCTCAATCTTGCATGCAAAGAAATGTCAATTAGCATCAATCTAGTCTAGCCATAGGGAGGGAGTTAGTTAGCCGTTGGAACTTAAACCACGTAAATGCAATGAAACAATATCATCGAACATGTCAGTCATCCCAAGTTGAAAAACCTAATAATTCAGATGATCAATCAACGGCTCGTTTTAAGTCAAAAATGGGCGGCCCCTCATAAGCAAGACGATCTTATTCGTCTCCCTTTCTCTTAATGAAAACAACGTATATATACATTTATTAAGAGTGGGGGACCGAAAAATTGAATGAATTGAAAGAGCATTCTAGCAGCTAGTTGAAGGCGACCATTAAATCAATCATTCATTCACTCCACGCCATTATTGAATTGAAAGCAAAGCAAATCAATTTGGTCTTTCTTTCCAACTACAATTACACAAAATTCAAATGAGGCCTTATTTTGAACTGGGCCTGATTGTGTTGGGCCACGATGCGCGTGGGCTAAACTGCGTGGTCTATTTAAAAAAAAAAAAAGAAAAGAAAGCTCAGAAGCGCCGCATTTATCATCTGAGTGTAAGAACTCAGTGAGTTGCTAGGGATCCACCTTCGCATTGTGGGCGCGTGTATCATCAGCGCTTTCTTACATGCACCAGCCGGGAATCGAACCCGGGTCTGTACCGTGGCAGGGTACTATTCTACCACTAGACCACTGGTGCGCTTGGTACTTGTCAATTAATAATCTAAGCTTAATTATATTTATAAGGAAAAATCAATTTGTTGCTCCAAATTTCTTACATTAATACGGGGAAAGAAAGATGGAAGAAATCGATGGGTGTCATTATTCCAATATTGGTCCCGCCATTTTTATTCTCAGCTTTCAGAAAGGTGAGCGTAAGTAGCCCTACGCAGTTCAATGAAGCTGAAATTTTGAAGATTTTTTCTGTATGAATATGAATCAAGACAATCCATGTCGCAATGTTGTTGCAAGACATGCATGAAATGAGCAACTGTGTACAAATCATAGCATTTATAAAACCACTACCTATTTTTTCCAACGAGAAAGATAACAGTATACTTTTAAACAAGTTATCCAAACAAAAACTAGCACAAATTCCGTCCATCTTTTCGCAAAATCGAGGCACAGAGGACGACTCATCAATGGAAACCGTAAGCTCTCTTAGCTGCAGAAAGCGTGTTTGAGAGAAGCATAGCTATGGTCATAGGCCCGACTCCACCAGGAACAGGCGTGATGGCCGAGGCAATCTTGCTCGCCTCTTCATAGCAAACGTCTCCCACCAGTTTGTACCCTCGCGGGCTTTTAACATCCTATTAAGACAGTGAAAAAAAACAAACAAGCCCGCTGTAATAAAACATAATGGTATCGAACAGCAGAAAAATTGCGTGTTTGTCTGAGGAAGAAGAGCAGCAGAGATTTCAAACCTCGACAGGGTTGATCCCAACGTCGATAATAACAGAGCCAGGCTTGATCCAACTACCCTTTACCATATTCGGTTTCCCAACAGCTGCGATTAGTATGTCTGCTTCCCTAGTGATCTCCTCGGGATTCTTGGTTCTTGAATGGACAACACTTACAGTGGCATCCTCTCTCTGTCCCAGCACAAAGAAATTGGCGAAATGTCTAACTTGTGGTGAAATAGAAAAAGATGTGATATTTAGGAAGCAAATAGGTCATCAGTTTACTTGAAGTAGAAGTGCGGCGGGCGTCCCGACGATGTTACTCCTGCCTACAACGACGGCCCTCTTTCCCTTTATCGCAACGTCGTATCTGCGTAATAATTCTATGCAACCCTTTGGCGTGCATGGCACGAATAAGGGCTCTCTGTCTCTCATGGCGAGGAGGCCGATGTTAAGAGGGTTGAACCCATCCACGTCTTTGTCTATTGATACTGAGTTTAAGATTTTCTGCTCATTCATATGCTGTCAAACATTTGAGTTCAGAGACCATTAGAGCAGCCACCCACAGATTTCAGAGGAATTTAAACGATTCTTAGGTTACGAACTTAACTTACAGAGGGTAGGGGTAACTGAACAAGTATGCCATTAACAAAAGGATCATCGTTGAAATCAGAAATGTATCTGAGCACTTCTTCTTCGGTGGAGTCCTCGGGCAATCGCACCTCATAGGATTTGATTCCCACGGATTCGCAAGCTTTCTTTTTGTTGCGAACGTAAGTAGCAGAATCTTTCCTTTCCCCGACGAGAATGACTGCTAGCCCAGGAACTACTTCCAAAGATCCTTTCATCCTTGATATTTCGGCGGCTATTTCATCCCTAATTTCTTTAGCGACTGACTTACCATCAATGACCTTCACCGAAGATTCGACGGACATTGCAGCTACAAGAAAGAATCATGGTAAGAAAAACATTGCTTGAATTGTCGGGTTTGTTCATAAGGTCACGAATTAGCATTTCAAGACCTTTCACGCTTGTTTATTCATCAAAAATTGAAGTCCACGCAGCTCAATAAAACCAATTGCCCATAAAAGAAGGGGAAAAAATGAGCTTTATTGTACCACTAACTCGTCTGAAGGTGGTGAAGCTTCGAGTTTTCATGACGGCAGCGGCAGTTCGAGAGGGCCCCACGCGCAGAGCTGCGGAGGCGACGGCGGTTCCCCCATCGGTAGCTGCGGAGGCGAACGTCGTAGCGGCGGCGGCGGCCATTTGACGAACCTCGGTCCGAAGGAAACTGAGAGTGAGTTTTAACCCTATGCTTCTTAACTTCACGTGCTAAATATAGAAGAAATGCAAGCAATTCAGCTAGGGTTTAAGTGTCAGAAAAGCTAAGCCACGGCAATCTTACATACAGTGGACACTTAGGGATGGCAATGGGGCGGGTCCGGACCCGAACCCGCCCCGGACCCGCCCCTAATGGGCCGGGTATTTGTAAATTAATCGGTATGGGGCGGGTAATGGTTTAAAATTTTTCTACCCGGCCGAGTCTGAGGCGGGTCCCGGATCCGGCCAAACCCGCCCCGATACCCGGCCCGAAACCCGCCCCGATAATATATCTATATTATAATTAATTTGTAATTAAAGTTATATAGTATTATTGTTAATATTATGAATAAAAGAGTTGTTGGTCTAGTGGTAAAGGTTTGGTATTGTGAGGTTGTGGGTTAGAATCTCAATCAACCCTTTTATACATTTTATCTTTTAAAAAATAAGAAAAAAAGAAAAAAGTGAAAAAAAGAAAAGAAAAAATAATATATTCGGGTCTGGCGGGTCAGATCCGGTTCGCTCGGGTCTAGCCCGGGGCGCGGCGGGTCCAGACCCGAGACGGGGCGGGGCGGGTCCCGGGTTCGCTAAAAAATAATCTGGTCGGGTCCCGGATCCGGCAAAACTCGACCCATACCCGGCCCGTTGCCATCCCTAGTGGACAGTGGTACTTTAGTTATCGACCTTAATTATTCTTTATCTTTTTTGTCGTCTCTTTTAGGCTTTAGCTATACTATATATCCAAGAGCCAATAATGCAAGGATTAAGTGGGTCGGGCCGGGTTCGAATCAAGTCCAGTAATGAGTCTTGGTAAATATGGATTATAAGGCTAGCCCATAAATATATTCCAAAATAAAAATTTTAAAACAAAATTTTGAGGGCCCAACCGGGTTCGAACCGGTGACCTATTGATCTGCAGTCAATTGCTCTACCACTGAGCTATGGACCCATTTTATTCCTATTTAATAAAAAACAGAAAAACAAAATCAAGTCTTCCACAAAGACACACGCAGCTGTCCTTCGTTGACTAACAATAATACAACGGCTGGAATGCACGATGTGTCGGAACCCTAATTACAATTGTCTCTCTCTAACGTTCTAGGCAGCTTCAACTTCACGCGTTTCTGAGCGCTCATTATCAGGTGTGGTTTCTGAATCTTTAACATAAAGTTCATGTTTTTCCCTAAATTTGTTTGCAATTTCTCTTAACTATTAATTACCTTTTGGTTTGTGCTCCTCTATATTATAGCTGAGATCAGAAGTCTGAATTGGAACTTCGCAATCTTGATTGTGTAGGTCGGAAGAATTTCTTGGTGGTTGATCGATTTATTTGGTAAGCTTTAATATTTCTTTCTCTTTCTTTTTTTTCCTGTACTTGACATTTCTGATGATGTAGAGTTTTGGTCTTGGATTGTTTTTCCATGTTGCGTTATTTGGCCAAAAGTTATAAATTGGAATTTTTTTGAAAATATTTAACAACTGTTGGCTCATAGCAAGAAGAGAAAGATGAGTCAAGTCCTGAATGGGTTTGGGATTTACAGTTGCCCTTCTTCTTATGCAATTGTGGTTCTTATACTCTTTATTTGGTCTCTGTTTCTTGCATTTAGTGTCTTAAAATGAGCCGTTCAAGCGAACAAGCCAGTCCTTTCTTCAATTTGGGAATCCCTTTCGAATGTTATTTCCCAAGGCTCGATGTCTCCCAAGCTTCTCGACATACTGAATACTTTCGAGAGAACGCTCGTATTGAAGCTCAAGAGGCTCACACCATCGACAAAGAAGACGTTCTAACTTATCATGGATGAGATCTTCCATGGAATCGCTATGCGAAATCCACTCTGGTGAAGTCTCTCATCACCGACCTCGAACTCCCTGTTTACGATGGGAAGACAAGTGGATCGACGTCTACCTCGACAACACCGTAAAGCTGCTTGACATATGCATTGCATTCAGTTCTGAGATATCCCGTCTGAAACAGGGCAACCTCTTCCTTCAGTGCATAACCCACAATCTGTCGGATCATTCCTCTGACCAATTTGCCCGTGCAGTCTTCAATGGATGGATGGAGACAACATATTGCTCAAAAAACTCAAGACTCGAGAACTGCTACTCCGTAATGGATCTTCGCACAGACACTTCACTGCCGAAGATCAAGAACTCCTCAAAGGGAAAAGTGTTGATGAGAGCTCTGTATGAGTCAAGGTGGGGACTCTTTACCTATGCAGCGCATTCGCCGCCTGCTGTCTAGCTCTGCAATAAGCTGAAGGACTTCAGTTACAGAGGTATGCCTTTGGGCTGATTCTTTTAACGATCTTCAGATTTCGTAAACGCTGAAATAAGAGGAAAAGAATAACAGTTCTGAAAGACGTTGAATCAGTCGATATGGCCATGAAGAAGTTAGATTCGCCAGCTATGCAAAATGATGGTGATCGTTTAGAAAATCGGTGGAGGACTTATCCAATGGACTTGATCTTATAGCCAAGGAGGTGGACAATTTCTTCCAAGTTGCCCTAAACGGCGCAATGCTCTGCTTTGTAATCTTAGGATTGGCGGCGATGGTATCTTCCCTGACAAAGACAGCCCGAAAACAATCGAGATGGGCAAATGTTCAGATGAGAGTAGTTGTATAAACTCTGTACTGCATACGATATAGATTTAAGCAGCTAAGATGTCTGTGCAGTGTTCTGTATGTTAATCAGAAACTAAACGTGGTAGTAGATATTTTATTGTGTTCATTTGCGGTTGCTTATTGTTGCTCAGATCTAGGGTGGGCAATCGGGGTCGGGTTTCGGGTACCGACCCGACCCGATCGGGTTTTACCCGATCGGGGGCGTTATTTCGGGTTTAATCGGGTATCGGGTTTTAACCCGATACCCGATATAGTTTCTGGTCGGGTTCGGGTACAATAAGCTACCCGAGAAACCGATCGGGTACCCGACCCGATCAATGTTATAATTAAAAAAAAAAATTTGAATAACAGATACAAAAATAAGTCCAGGTCGACAGTGAGCACCCAAGGCTGAAACTGAAATACACACCACAGTCCACACACGACCGTCATTCTCACCTCACCTCGTCGCCGTCGCTGCTCTCTCAGGCCGCCGTCCGTCGCCGCTCTCATCAGGCCGCCGTCCGTCTCAGGCCGCCGTCCGTCGCCGTCAGTCGCGATAACAGAACAGCCCGCCCTCACCTCACAAATCTGGTATATCGTCGACTCGTCGTCGTCGTCTCGCTCTCAAGCCGCCGTCAGCCAGCCGTCGTCTCAGTCGTGCCGTCACGCCTCTGCTGCCGCCCACATCTCAGGCCACTCCGTCTCTGACTATCCGTTAGGTATGTGTATGTTGAACCCTAATTTACATTTTGGGTTTATTGATTGCTTTCAATCTCGAATCCACGATGATTTATAAGGTTCTATTAGCATTATATATTGTTAGAATCATCATGGGTGATTGATTTTGGGTGTCAATTTTTTGGCCGTTGGGATTTCGGGCTTATGTAATTGTCAAGGTTTCGGGTTGAAATTAGGTTTGAATTCATGTCATAGCTTGACTCTTGACGTTAATATTTGCAGATGGCTAGTCTACTCTTGTTTCAGTGAAGGTTCAACGAGGGATTTTCAAATTGGAGATGGAGAAGATGCTAATCGAGAATCCCAACAATCTATTGAACACGAGCAAGAAGAGCATGTTATGTTGGAGCTAGTGATGTTCCACCAAGTCAAAGCGCCGACATCGATGACGACGTAGATTCGGAAGATGAGATAGAAGGAATCGAAAGGGTCGGAAAAAGAATAAAAAGTGGTTGCATCAAGATCGTATGTTGGGAGCACTTCGACAAGTTCTTTTGTGATGTTGACAAAGTCCAAAAGGCGAGGTGCAAGCATTGTAGTAGCGTACTTAAAGCTGATCCAAGAATGCATGGAACCAATTCACTAAAGAATCATTTGAAGTCTTGCAAAAAGAAGCGCAAGAAGATCAAACAAGCCAATCTCGTCTTGCTTTCCAACCATCTCGGGGTCGTGGGAATGATCAAGACGTACTCGGCACTTGGCGATTTGATCAAGGTAAGGCGGTTGATGCTTTATGTTCCATGATTGCCGTAGATGAGTTTCCGTTTAAAATGGTTGAGAAGGAGGGTTTTAGGCACTTCTTGTCTTGTTGTTTGTCCTATGTTTAGAATTCCTTCACGGAAAACTATAACAAAGGACATTTACAACAAGTATGTCAATGAAAGAGATAGATTGAAGCTCCTCGTGAAAAATCAGGCACAAACAGTTTGTATTACGACGGACACGTGGACATCTTTTCAGAGAATCAACTATATGTGTCTCACGGCCCATTTCATTGATGATGATTGGACTTTGAGAAAGAAAATTCTGAACTTTTGCCCTATTTTGGGTCACAAAGGTGAAGAAGTAGCAATGGAGTCGAGCAATGCCTACTTGAATGGGGATTTGATAACATATTCCTATTACGGTTGATAATGCATCGTCTAATGATAGTGCTATTGCTTATTTGAAGAATAGTTGCGATGTAGGTACAAGTATCTTGGGAGGGAAGTACATTCATATGAGATGTATAGCACATATTATTAATCTTGTAGTGCAAGATGGGTTGAAAGAAAAAAATGATGCTATCCTCGTATTAGAGGAGCCGTTCGTTACATTAGGAACTCTCGAGTAGACTAAAACGGTTTTTGAATGTGCAAAACCGTGAAGTTAGAGACGACTAGGGCTTGAGTCTTGATGTACCGACACGATGGAATTCCACGTACTTGATGTTGGAGTCGGCTTTATATTTTCTAGAGCATTTAAAAAATTTGGAGATGTGGATGCGGCATTTGTTAGTGATCTATCCAAGGAGCCATTTTGTGGCGTTCGACGACGGATGATTGGAAAGAGCCAATTTGTTGGTGAAGTTTTTGAGACATTTTTACAAGCTACGTTGAGCATTTCGGGTTCGTCTTATGTCACATCTAATGTGGTTTTCCATGAAATAACTACCGTTGACTTGCTCTTCGGGATTGGTTAGATGAGAGGATGAAGAACTCAAAACATGGCTCGTCGAATGAAGCTTAAATTCGACAAATATTGGGGTCGATAGACAAAATGAACAAGATTTTGTACTATGCCGTGATCCTTGATCCTCGTTCCAAGTGGAGATGATTGATTTCTCGTTTGATCGTTTATATCCCGATTGTGTTAACCGCATCGATGATGAAAGAACAAGTTAGGTGTGCATGCAAGAATTGTTCACGGTATATAATTGAGATATGGAGTACCCGATAGTCCGATTGCTCCACAACTGGTTAGTGGCGGTTCTTCTTCGTCTAATGCTACAAATGCCACGTATTTGTTCGATGAAATGAGGAAGAGAAAGAGAGACGGAAAAAGCGACGCGTCAGTCGGAATTGGATAAATATTTGAGCGAAGATATTGAGGATCCACATGATGGCTTTGACATACTCAAGTGGTGGAAATTGAACTCTCATCGCTTCCCTATTCTTTCTAAGATGGCTCGAGATATTTTGGCCGTTCCGGTCTCTACGGTTGCTTCCGAGTCCGCTTTTAGTACGGGTGTCGAGTGCTTGATGATTTTAGAAGTTCATTGTCCCCTAAAATTGTGCAAGCTCTAATATGTGTCCAAGATTGGATTCGTCACGATTCGAAACCAATAACCTTGAGGAGGACTTGAACGAAATTGAGAACATCGAGAAGGGTATGTTTTATCTATTTATGCTTTGATTTAATTTTTTACCATTTCGTTACGGTTGTTTTTCCTTGTAGAATTGGAGAGTTCCGGTGTGGATACATCGGCATGGACATTTGATACGTGGAATGTATTGTGTAGCTTGATCGTAAATGGTGGAGCTTTGGAAGTTGATCTCTTGATGTTTAACTTATTTGTGTTAGTGAACTATTTGTGTAGTAACTATTTGTGTTGTGATCTCGTTTTATCGTATCGTATTATGTTGGTGGTGTAAGATTTTGAACATCTTATTTGGCATATTTATATTTTATTTTGATGGTGTGTGTTGAATTTATTTGTTGATGTTTTTGAATTGGTATCTATGTGTAAATATATTTTTTTTTTTTGTTTGACTACTGTTTTCTTGTCCCAATCATCCGTTTGAGTCAGCACTTGGAATCTTATGACGTGATACCAATGTGGTATGCCGTGATCTACCAATGTGATTGTGTAATCTTATTTGATATCTAATGTGGTATCCTTGTTATGTTCCAAGCTTATATCATCCGTTTCTTGCCTTAAATATTCATGTGTATTTGTAAAATAATAATGAGCCTTATATTTTCTAAGCATAAGCACGAGTCATCAACGTCAACCCTCGAAGAAATCCTCTCGGTGTTAATTATTTATTATGGTGTTGAATTTATTTATTAAGATGTTGAAATGAATTCATTTTATTGTAGCGTTTGAAAATTATTTTTTGGGTGTTAGTGTAAACTTATTTAAGGTTTTTTTTTTTGGTAATACAAAAAAAAAAAAAAAAAGCAAAACCCGAAACCCGACCCGAACCCGATTATCGGGTTTCGGGTACCCGATTGTCGGGTACCCGATTGTCGTCGGGTCGGGTCGGGTTTCAATTTTGATTGCCCGACCGAAAAAACCCGAGACAAACCCGAATCAATCAGATCAAATGTGTAACATTAGGCAATTTTTAATGGAAAAACTCATTCTCAAAATCAAACTCATCCTAAATTCAAAATGCAGTAATCCTTCCCCAACCATTAAACCCATTCATAAACTCAAAAGAATTTTTTTTGCAATATTCTCTTTCGTATTAACTTTTATAATTTTTTAATACGAACCACATGCGTTACAACTTTTCAATATTTACCTACATAATAAATAAATAAATAATATTTACCTCTGATTATTGATATTGGTTGGACAGCTGAAGAAATGGTTCATTCGGTTTGAAGGAGCTCAAAGAAAAGTCTTGGTCGTCGGAGATGGGCCCCACATAGCAACCCATTGTTGTCGGAGACCTTCGCTACAGTTGACCCCAAAACAAAACGAGTTGATTGCACTGAAAAAACTGATGGATGACGAAACCACTAGCGTCACTGAGATCGTCAGCTTTCTACCCAAATGTGTGGCTCAAGATTCATTATAACGACACCAATTTCTGTCACGCTCAAAAGGTACAATCTTTGATTAAAGCTCCATTCTTTATCTGGGTCGTTCAGAAATTTCTCCATCTTCTCTGTTTTTTTTTTCTATCGAGCTAGGCTATTATCTGATAATCCATGTCTGGGGAATCAAGCTCTGCTACTAGTCGAAGCATCGAAGGCGTGCCGACATATGGTGGAAGATACATGAAGTACAATGTCCATGGAATTATCTTCGAAATTCCGACAAGATATCTACCTCTCAGGCCTGTGGGCAGTGGAGCTTATGGCATTGTCTGGTAAAATATCTGCTAATTTCTTCTCTCTGAGCTTTATTTCATCGACCCTTCTCTTCTTTTTCTGCAAATTAGTTCGCTTGCTTTCTTCTTCAGGTTTGATCTCTTCACTCTCTTATGGTCTCTCTGTTCTTCTTCAGTGCTGCTGTAAACTCAGAGACAAACGAAGAAGTCGCCATTAAAAAAATCGGCAATGCATTCGACAACAGAATCGACGCTAAACGAACCCTACGCGAAATCAAGCTTCTCCGCCACATGGATCACGGCAACGTAAGCGTTCACTATCCCAAAATTAGGGTTTCTTACATCTCCACTCTAAGACGACATCTTCGACAGGTAATCGCCATTAAAGACATAGTTCGACCTCCATCGAAGGAGGGCTTCAAGGACGTCTACATCGTCTACGAACTAATGGACACAGATCTCAACCACATAATCCGCTCTAAACAACCGCTAACCGACGATCACTGTCGGGTTCGGCCTTCCGTTAATCTGTTCGAATTGTGCAATTTTGAATTTGCAGATGAAAATCGATGCTGGCGTCTTTTTGCAGTATTTTCTTTACCAGATTCTGAGGGGGCTCAAATACGTGCACTCGGCGAACGTCTTGCACAGAGACTTAAAGCCGAGCAACTTGTTCCTCAACGCGAACTGCGATCTCAAGATCGGTGATTTCGGGCTCGCAAGGACGACCTCGGAGACCGATTTTATGACCGAGTACGTCGTCACTCGATGGTATCGAGCGCCAGAATTGTTGCTGAATTGCAAGAGGTACACCGCGGCGATCGACGTGTGGTCCGTGGGCTGCATACTCGGCGAAATCATCGCAAGGCGGCCTTTGTTTGAGGGCAACAATTACGTTCATCAACTGAGACTAATCACCGAGGTAAGCGCAAACCCCAAAACTCTCGGCATTTTATAATATGTGTATGTAAACTGAAGCTATTAGTACTAAAAGCTCATAGGAACGCCGGACGACGCTAGCCTCGAATTTCTATGTAATGACAATGCGAGGAGATACGTGAGGGAACTACCGCAATATCCGAAGCAGAGCTTTGCGGCGAGATTTCAGAATTCGTCGCCGGGAACCGTCGATTTGCTTGAGAAAATGCTCGTCTTCGACCCGAGCAGACGTATTACTGGTATTTTACTGTTTTTGAAGCTTTCGTTTCGGATGAATTGAGAATGCGCATTTATTCGGTGATTTCTTTGGATTTAACGAGCAGTCGACGAGGCTCTTTGCCATCCGTACTTGTCCATTCTTCACGAGATCAACGAAGAACCCGTTTGTTCGACGTCTTTCGTCTTCGATTTCGAGCGGCCGTCGTTCGACGAAGAGAGTATCAAAGAACTCGTGTGGAGCGAATCCGTCGAATTCAACCCCGACCCGATCCACTGATTCGCCCCGAGCTATGCAAGAACGCTTCGAGAGGTATCGCCATCGAACTTGTAAAATCGCAAGATTTATATATAAAGATTTAATAAGTCTTCATTTCCCTTCAAAAATGCTTACTGAATATCTACATTTATTACAGGAGATCACTTGTCTGTTTGGTACGTCGTTTTATATTTAGGAGGGTTTAAAATATTAAACCAACTAATGAATATAAAATAAGATGCATGGTTGGCGGATTTATAATAACCCAGCTAAGAGGTGCGTTTATCTAAACCCGTATGCATGCATGGGTTTAGAGCTGCTATCTATAAACACCACATGCTTTATCGAAACAGATCATCACTTAATACAACCAGCATTTAAAACTTGTAAACCCACGAACCAAACAAGGCCCTAGAAGTAGCCGTTAATACCGTACGAACACGTTGCAGCACCACACTCCCAATCGTCGGACCCTCCTCGGGAAACTCGCACATGGTCCCGACCTTCTCCCCCCCTTGATCGGGCAACAGACTGCACGGGGCGGGGACCACGCCGCTCGTAACCCCCTGCACGTCGCTGCAACTCCAGGGATACTTCTTCGCCTTCTTCGCCAGCCCAATCGTGACGTTCGACATGCAGATTCCAGTGAAAGGGTCGTTCGATATCCCCTCCAGTCGAGCGGCCATCGAAACGTTCTCTGCAACCACGTCCCGATAGTTTATCCCGGAGATCTCGGGCAGTGCGTTCGGGTCGTAGTGGTTGTCCGCGTGGGACCCGTAGTTTCCCGTCATCCAAAACACCCACTTCATGGTGTGTAGGCTCATGCCCTTCACGTAGACGTCTTTTACGTACCCTCCCCGGCCGACCGCCGTCTTAATCCTGACGCCCGACTCCGTGTTAATGCGGTTATGTCGTGCGCGCGGACGTCTTGGATTCCTCCAGACATTTCGCTCCCGAGGGCTATGGCGGCGCTGTATGGGGAGACGCAGGTGAGGCGTCGGATGAGGAGTTGTTTGGTGGGCATGTTGTAGCTTATGCCGTACTCGTCCCAACCGCTCTTCACCGCTATGCAGTCATCCCCCGAGACTATGTACACGTCCTCGATCCTCGTGTTCGTGCAAGAATCTGCGTTGTTACACTCCCGAAAAGATTAATCTTTAGGGTGAACTGGTCATTCAGCATAGTATGAGAGTTCAGAAGCCAAAAAAGATTCCGGCACGATGCATCCTCACAACTCATTAAATAAAATTCAAACGTCTAAGGTTAGATGATAGAAGAAATCAGCCTAAAACGTAAAGGACGTATTGAAAACATAATATATATTAAACAATCGTGGATTTTCTTTAAAATGATAGATGGTCTCGTTCGTGTCATGTCTCTACAAACTTAAACTTTTAGGCTAAGTGATCCTTAAATTTTACATCTTCCAATAGATGAAAACAGTGATGATTATTTCTAAAGGAAATTAGTTTAATTAATAACCTGGATTGATCCCATCCGTGTTCGGAGATGTAACTGGAGCCAGGATAGTGATGCCTTGTATTATTATGTTGCTGCAAAATAAGGTTCTCTTGAATTTTGTTAATCGGCATTATTCTTGTTAATATTCGGGAAATATGTATATATATATATATATGTATATTATTTGACCTGCTGTAGACAGGATGAACATTCCATGAGGGAGAATTGATAAATGTAAGATTGGATATTTGAATGCTATCCGAGTGCATAATCTCAATGAGATACGGCCTCGTGTATTTTAGCTTCTTCCGGCGAAACTGCTGCCACCATTGCTCTCCCTGGCCGTCGACGGTGCCATTCTGACCTGAGATTTCAGTCGTCATTACCGTATCTTTTACAAGAAAATGAAAATATATGTAATAATATATATTTTCACGGCGAACTACTAGCTATAGTTTCCACCTACCTGTGACGACAACATCGGTAAGATTAGTTCCAAAGATGAGGCTGACGTATCTTCCGCCGGCGGCGTCCCGGCCATGTCCGTACGACGGCAGAGGATCAACCACGGCCCACGAAGCTATGTCCTGAGAGGCTAGAACGACGGCGTCTTGATGGAGGTAAAGAGTGAAGTGGCTGGTCAAGTTGAAGCTCCCCGTGAGCCACCTGCCGGCGGGAACGTACAGCAACGCGCCGCCGTCGTCGGAGAACTGGCTGAGGTGGCTCACGGCTTCTTGAAAAGCCCGTGTGTTGAGAGTCTCGCCGTCTCCGACGCCGCCGAAGTCCGTTATGGAGGCGGCGTGTGCTCTGCAGCTTATGGCTGAGTACTCGAAAGATTCTAACACCCTCGATTTCCTACATTCGACGACTCCATGGAACATAAAAGCTGCCACTATTAGCAGCTGTCCCAAGAACGCCATTACTCTATTATCTTTCTTACTCATTTATCTTCTTCTCATATAAAGGAAGGGAAATACAATAATCAGTTTTGATATTAGCAGGTGCTATAGCATATGTTATATGTTGTTGTTTATATAGACTACATGGATGAGTTATACATTTCTTTATTGTTTGCAACAATTTCCCTCCTTGTATTATTGTAGAATTTTTGTCGGAAATATTTAATTGGAAGCAAACAAAATGAAAACTGTAGGCTTGTGGTTAAAATTATGGTCTCACTTTTTTTGTTGGCAGTGAAATTAATCAGAAAAAAAGGTATAAGTGGGACCCACTGTAAGGCGTGACATATCTATGCCCGTGAGCTCTTTTGTCACCGCACTAGTGCCGACCCACTCACGGGCTACGGATTATTAGTGACCCATATTTTATATTATCGCATATATATTATATATATATATATCTATACTCTTTTATTAATGCTCAGGGGCTTTTAAAAACTGTCAAATTATAATCAATTTGGTGTATCAATTACACCACAAATTGAAGCCTATTTGACAGTTACTCACATGCGCCTATTACATAGAAGAAAAAAACCGTACCCACGATCTAAAAAGGTAACCGACAAATGCTTAGATGAAATAGTAACTGTTTACTAATCACCTGCCCCTCTACAACGTCGATAAAGGCGACGTACATGCCTATCGAAATCAATTCAAGGTATTAAAAAAAACCTATCAAAAGTTGGAGTGCACACACATCGAGGGTGTGCAGCACTTACTAGTATATATAGAAATCATTGTAAATAGATTCATGGATTTTGGCGCTTCTATTTTTTTTTTCGTTGGAGAATCGTCCTAGTTAAATACACATACTTCCACTACATTCCGCAATGGAACTGAATGAAAAAAGGCACTTAAAATAATGTTAAAGTAGGCCCTTGATGGGAGTGGAACCTTGTGGCCGAGAGTGAATCAGTCATTCACTATTGTGTAGTGTTGTAATAATTATTATAGAGGACATATATATATATATATATATATTGGTAGTTCAATAAGGTATTGTCTTTTTTTGCCTTTACAGCGCCACTAAAGTGCTAGCGACTCCATAAGTAAGCTACCCACCGCATACCCTCTCAGCTTATAATAACCACGAATGATTATTATTATTATACTAAGTTTTTATAATAAATATAGAAACATATATATATTTATATATTGTCAAAATTAAATTCAGAATGAAATAATACGGGCCAAGATATGTAAATGGCCCAATTGAGCCTGTGCTCGTTATTGGTTCTGTCTGAAAAAACCCAGTAGTATAATCTCAGATAATATTTTGCAGGCCCAATTGAGTTTAATATAGGCCCAAAATAGGCCCAAATGCAGTGATTGAAAATTCTCTGGAGATCTTTTTGATGTTATGTTGCCAAAAGCATCTTAATTGGAATTTTAATTTAGTATTCGATCCCATGGTGTATCACTTCGATACAACTCTCTCGTGTATGGTCGTCAAGCACACACAATCATTTCAAAATTGTAACTGCATAATATGTTCCTTTTTACTTGCCGAGGTAAATCTCCTCAATTAATGATCTTGAAAAACTCGACCATTAATTAATTTTAACTTTGAGCATTCAATGCCACGAGACGAGCGTGTCGAGCTTTTGCAAAAGCTCCGAAGCGGGGCCCACTATATCACACGACACGATGACGTCATAACGCCGTCACGCCTCTGTTTTCAACTTTGCCAGCATAATTTCACCGCTGTTGTCGGCAAATGTACTTCTAACTATTCCTCTTTCTAAACTACTGTTATAGTTGAAATGTCCCTTACATACATATGAACACGTTGACTTTTCTCCGCCTTGTCCTTTGACAACGTCCAAAGTCAACCCAATCTTCTATCTCTAATCCAGCCCTTCCTTTTTAATATAAAAATCATTACTACATGTTTTTCACTCATTTGACGAAGCCCTTCTCATCTCTCTCCTCAATCTCTCTCTACCCCACTCCCAAAAGTCAGCGCCTTCTCTATTCTCCATCTTTTCCACCACAAAGCTAAAAGGAAAGAGAGAAGAGAAAAAAGATGGAGGCCGATTGGGATCTCCATGCGGTGGTCAGAGGCTGCTCCGCCGCCGCAACGTCCACGCCCGCCGCCGCGGGCTACGCCTCTTCTCATGGCGGCGCAGTTTTTGGCTCTCAGCAAAATTCCACAAACAACAGCTTCTTAGAGCCGACCAGCTATTTTGCTTCAGATTTGCACGATATTTACAAGCCCTTTTACCTAAACTCGCGACAAGAAAAACAAGGATACGAGGCATCTACACAGAGTCTGCCTATTTCTCCGCTCTCTGTTCTCAACGGCTTTGCAGATCTTTCTTCTGAACGACAAAAACTCAAGAATCAAGCGCAGAATATAACGTTTGAGCAGTTGCCTCTTCAAAGAAAACAACACTTGCTCTCTGGGTCCAACAGTTTTAAACCTAGTCCCAGGGCGTCGAACAAGAAAAGGTTTGATTTTTATTATTTTTATCAAACGATAATGCACCGAAAATGGGCTCTTCTTTGCTTCTCAATCTTATGGGACTGAATCTTTTTGGGGGTGCAGAAAGAGCAGCAATCTGAAGAAGGTGTGCCATGTTTCTATGGAGAAGCTATCTTCGGACATATGGTCTTGGAGAAAATACGGGCAAAAGCCTATTAAAGGCTCGCCTTATCCTAGGTTTGTTTTCTTCTTCTTGGGTTATTTATTACTCCCTTTTTTTTTTTTTCTTTCTCTTTCTTTAATTTGCCCTTTGCTTTTCCTGAAAAACAGAGGGTACTACAAATGCAGCACATCGAAAGGCTGCCCAGCAAGAAAACAAGTGGAGCGAAACCGATCCGACCCGGAAATGTTCGTAGTGACCTACGCGTCGGAGCACAACCACCCGGCGCCGACTCACCGGAGCTCGCTCGCCGGAACCACGCGCGCAAAACCCTCCGGCGAAGATCCCGAGAAAACGGCTCTCTCAGCCTCTACCTCGCCGCAATGGGTTTCTTCTCCGGCGACCAACAGCTCGACGGAGAAGACGGAGGAGAGCACTCGCTGTCACGACGACGATTTGAGCGTCTCGGATGTTCCCCTCGACGATGATGATTTCTTTTCGGGTTTGGAGGATATTACGGGTCAGGATTTCGGGTCGGACGGTTTCGGGTGGGCTTTCGAGGATTAGTCAATGAGCTTAAAGTAGTTGTGATTAGGATTGGCGAAGGGAGGATAGAGACGATACATGATAATGGAATAGAATAGTGATCAGAATATATATAATATATATGTTGGCCTGATAAAATGGGAAACATGATGCTCTTTTTTTCTTTCTTCCTTAACTAATTATTCTTGTAAAGAATATTCGTCACAATGTCCTTAACCTTTTGTATTTGTGGCCTATATTCGGCCATTTGTATATTATTTTTTTTTCTTCTTGTTTTGGGGAATATGGTTATGAAATAGCAAGTAAAATGCTCAAAGGTTGATGATAATCTTCACTTCACCAAAATAAAAACTATGCCATCATGGTATTTTATTCCTTATACCTTTCCCATTACTACTTGCATGGATTGCGACGACTATTCATTCCCCTACAATCATTTGTTGTTTTTTCTTCATTCATAACCACAAAGTGGTAAAATGTCCAAAACTCTCATCCAAAACATCACACGCTTACATACAAAGAATTAGAGAAAGTGGAAACTTTTTTTTTTTCTTCTCTGAGAACGATGAAAGATGCTTCCTTTCAAATATTTATGTCAACCCGTAAACCTGACGATTTGAAATGCCATAGAAGATCATTTACGGCTGTGAAGGTGTGGGCGAGGATGGTGGCTTGTAATCTGGATACTGCAATGGAGAAACAAAGCAATGAGAATAAGTGAATGACATTTGAGAGTGGAAATGAGAAAAGAGGGCCATTTTCTTGTATATTAACCTATGTCGTATAACTATCTCAACAGGCTAGGCATCATTACAAATCAATTGACAAGCACAAAGATTTATAGGAGAAACTTACGTTTGGAAATGGAGAAAGCGGTCTTGAGATTCCAGGAACTGAGTTTCCTTCAACTTCTGCCTTTGGTACAGAATTGACTTCTTCAACTTCTGCCTTTGGTACAGAATTGACTTCATTGCTAGGTTCTTGAACGGCTTCTGCTTTGGTTGGAGGAGCTGTCTCCGCTTCAGGGGCAGGCTCGGATTTTGGGACAGTATCTGCTTCATAAGGTGCAGCTGGGCTCGTCTCTGCTGTGGCGGGTAGAGATTTGCTAGTTGCAGACAATGGGAGAAGAGCCTTCCCAATTTGCTGTAAAAGAAAGGTTAAGTTTGATTTGTGTAACATGAGAAACCTTGTTGACAAACCAAGAGATTAGGAAATATTACTAACAGGAAATTTAAGTGGTGCAAAATTCTATTACCTGTATGTCGCCGACGAGTTCTTTCGGGGCAACCTTTGTGTTTATGACCTCTTCGATTTGCTGTAAGGTTTTCTTTCGATCCTGCGTAGAGAATGGCACTCATACTGCTTGAATTTCTAACATATCGAACTAAGATGACGATTGCGGCGAAAGACAAACCTCTGCGAAGAGGAGCTTCTTGCTCGCAAATTGGATCAGAGCAGCTGAACCGACAAGCTGGAGAACAGTTTCAACCTGAGAAAAACTGAACGATATTAGCGGAGTTCTTAATTGTTTTATTGGTAAAATAAAGTATTAAAATAATAAAGTGTTAACCTCGGTGAAAGTCAATATTCCGACACCTGCAGCAGCAGCAACACCAAGGGCCAAAGGCACTGCTCCATCATCCTACAGGAGAAATGAATAAAGAACATGTTCACGGTTCTGGAATATTTATAACTCTTTAGCAGATAAGAATAAGATGCTAAAAAGATAAGTGTTTTCTTTACCCCGAAAGCATCTGTAAAAGCTCCGAGGTCGAAGCTGAATCCCTTTTTAGGAGCTGACCAAGGGAGTTCACTGTTCTGCAGAAGTATTATGGTCTTACAATTAGTTTCATCATAAAGAGTAACCTAGCATTCGAGTAAGAACAGAATTTAGACATTGCATAAGAGAATACAAATCGAATGCATTGACCTTCCATCCTTTTGGACCTTCGGCACCATCTTTGATAGCGTAAGCAGCTTTGAAGCCATTTGCCGTTACGAGCTCAGCGACAAGTTCGGAGTTTCCATCAAACCTGGCTTCATCACAATCAAGAAACATAAGTAGATAACAAACGGATCCTTTTTTTTTTCTGTCGTTCAGATCCATCCCCAAAGTATCCTTAAACTAGGCATAGATCGGTAACTCAAATCTCAACAGCGCAATAATTCCTACATGCCATGATTACAGCAACATATAGACACGACCGCAGCTTAATGAAGAGACCTAACATTCGTAACATTTAGCGACCATGCAAAACGAAAGAACTGAATTCCCATAACAACAATCAGGAAAATGTACAAAAAAGATTTCCAATTTTAGGATCTTACTTGTCCAGTACGAACAATGTGGCATTCTCAGGCTCCTTAAACTTCAAACCCAACTTATTCAAGAACCCGGGCTTATCTTCGCCATTATACACAATCGCCACGGGCTTCTTCTTAAGATCGCGAAGATTTACGCTCCCAGATTGCCTAATCTCCGATTGAGGCCTTATATCAAGCAACTGAGCACTGCCATCCTCACCAAGGTTAGCATATGCCTTCTTGGCACTCTCCACTCCCCAAGCCTTATTAGGCTTGCTTATCAGCCGAGAAACGACCAAAGGCACCGCCAAAACCGCCACACCGCCGACCAAGATTATGGGATTCTCGGATGCGAAGCTGACAAGACCATCAACAGCTCCGATGTCGATGTCCGAGGTTGTTGGAGTCACAGACTGTTCAAGGGCTTCTTCGTACGACAATGCTCTGGCGAAACCTGAGGTGAGGACAGAAGATAAGAGCACTAAACCACTCTGTAAGGTTCTTGACACACGTATAGCTTTGTTCTTGAGAGGTGATACTGCTGTGGGCAAAGTAGGTAGAGATTTTCTTGGCTCTGTTCTTTTAGCTAGAACTGAGAGTGGGGTTAACCCAACAGCGTTGATGGCCTCCATGGATTGAAGCTTTTCTTAACAGTTCACACTCAGTCTTTCGAAGTTCTTTCTATATGTGAAGATGATGTTTCTAGTTCATATGTGACGTGTGCGTTTATCATTAACTTCCATCATCATCATCATGAATGGTTGGTATGTTGAGGGCTTGAGGCTGGGACTGTACTTGGTGGCTTGTGAGTGGGGGAGTGTAGCTGACGTGGAAGGAAGATTAGAGAGGTATCCAATGGACGGACACCACGTGTCGTGATATGATTCTTGTCGGGACTCTCTTTTGATCGTTGTCTGTGTGGCTGAGAATTTCCCCCTCTTTTTGATCTATGGCCACATTAACTTATTTCCGATTACAAAATTCTTTGACATCTTCACTTAGCCTACAAATATAATAAAAATAGTCCCTTACATAAATTACCTATTTAACCTTATTCGTGACACGCTAGAGAACATCAAAGAAACATTCCAAACCCTGTCCGATCTCCCATATAGAGATGCCGGCGCCCCACGAGACGGCTTCCTTTAGCCTAACGGAGATTGACATTAGCGTCGGGTAGAAAACGACGTGCTTAACGTCTTGTTCGTCGTCGTCGTACACAAAGTAATGCTCTTCGCTGTTCTTCTCCCACTTGAGGCCTGGCCTGTATTTCTCCAGCAAAGTCAGATAATCTCTCCCAAGTATATGCCCTCCGCCCAAACCTGAAATAGGATAAAGAAATTTTCGGTTATAAACTGAACTACTAAGTTCTTATTCCCAACCAAACCAATATGGGTTTCAAGTGACACTTATTCTTAGAGGGTCAGAAACAACAAAGTACATATGATATACTTTTGACATGAAATATGTTAAAGCTGCATTTACAGAAACGGATATTGCTGCATACCACCAGTAACAACAAAATCATTCCCATAAAAGTTGATGCCAACCAATATCTTTTGGGCCAGTCTCCGACGATCATTGCTGTTAGGATTAAGGAGCAGTTCTAAGGTGGAATGTATCCACTTTAAAGTGCATTTGGGCCTGGATTTTGAGGGCCTGAGAAGTCGTAGGTCATGAGAGAGAAAGCATCCACGTCATTACTCAAGATCCGAAGATCTTGCGGTCCGAAATCGTACTCCTCCATCTTATTAGAATGAGGTGGACCGATAACATACACTAGTTGTAGATTCTTGCTTCCATGAAGGTCCAATGTAATGGAGTGCATGGCTTGTCCAAGCTGCTTTATAAACTGCAGCGCCTGAATAACAAGAATTGTATTCGCATGTCATCAGCAATAAGTCACGACGTTACGAAAACAGTGATAAAGCCCAAACTTCATTGTTTTTCTTCCCTAGTTACACTCTATCTTACACCATTAGACTCAGATAAGAATGGCTAAACTGCATCTATGCAAATATTTTAATATTTATAGGTACAAAAACTTACCTATGGAATGATAAGTGAAAATGAAATTGTGGAGAACAGAGGATCAACAAACCAAGAGAGAAAGCAATTTGCATTGTGAAACTAGAGAACAATATCACCAGCTTACCGCATTCCGCATGTCTGGGTCATGCAAAATTCCGTAGGCCGCCCATCTGGACCAAGACTCTAGCACGATACCATCGTACCCTACTTCCCTATATGAAGGAAATGGAGAAGGATTGGTTTAACGAATGTGACATCAGAAGCCTATCGATCTTCTTGGAGCACGTATATGGAGAAAAGAAAAAGAAGAGGAAAACGAGCTTACTTGCATTCTGCTATGATGAGATTCACTGCTTTGTCTCTCTGTTTTTTCTTTTTCAGCAGATCCACGGGAGTTGCCTCCAAAACTATTCTAGGTAAGATCTATTTCATTGAGTAAAGAAAACATAAATTGCTCATATTAACAACGGATTCAAGCCTCATGATAGATGCTGATCTGGCTCTGTATTCAAGTTCCGAAGGTTGAATTATACAGGTTAGCAAGCCATATCATGATTTATCGGATTGGAAAATTGGGAAGACTCTCTGCATGAAAAAAGTGAGCAAGCAAACCTGAGTTGTTCCTGCCCTTCTAATCTCTGCAATCCACCCTTGATCTGCATTATGTCTCCCCTCCAAGACCAACTTTGTTCCCTGGCTGGCACCACCATAGAAACCCAAGTTAGTAGCAAATTAGCCAACATAAGAGACATTTACTCCAATCATTCTACTAAAAAATCGTTGAAGTTCAAAATCACAATAACTGCATACCTCTTTAGATCATACCATACAGGTGAAAGATGAGTAAACTTATTGCTAAACTTCTTCGCCATCTCGTAACCTTGTGAATTCCTGCAGGTAAAAAAATCATGCACCAGGATTGAACTGAAACTCTGTAAAATTTTAGTTCAACTTATTAAAATAGACATACGATTTAGCATCTGAACAAATCACATACATTATATATTTCAATTGATCAACCACATCCTTCGATGTTGCAAAACGTAAAACAAAGTACTCAGGATTTTCCAGGAGATTATTCTACACAAGCCAAGCATAAAAGATATCAAGCTCATGAAATTGCATCGCGTATTAACGAAGATGGAAATACCATGGAGTAATGTAGGCCAAAACAGGATTCCTAAAATTCCTACGAGTCGTATTCTCCGACGTCTTCGTGTTCTCCTGATCTCCTTAACATAATCAACAATCAACCAGCAAAAAACTACATCAGAAAACCAAAACTTCAACAAATCTAGCTATCTAAGTAAAATCAAACAAACTGACGTACAGCCAGGACTTGCTGGTAGCTGACATCCGCGGTGACGAGCCCTTGGCGGTACACATACGGTAAATCGGAGCTCGTATTCGTACTTTCGAGGTACACCCTCCGATATACTACAAAAGAAATCAACGGAACTACGACTGCAAGTACCAAGACTGAATAAGCTGAATTCGTCAGCTTGACATCTCTTCTAACGATCGCGTCGGACGACGATTTGGTGACGGCTTCACTTCTCCGGCCAGTCTCAGCTCGCCGCTCCCGCCGTTTCGCCATCTCCGGCCGGTTCAGATCCCGGTTCAGTGTTTTGGGTTAAATGTGCAGCTCTATAAGTTTGGGCTGTAATGGGCCACAAGTCTCTACACGGTGATCCATTAAGATCTTACCACGTGGCATCTGACCTGTCCGAATATATACGTGAATCGCTTTCATTTGGTTGGTGAATGATTCGATTCGATATTCGATTCGGAAATTTAAGATTCGAATGCGAATATTTAGAATATGAATCCGAATAAAAATAGTTTTCTTGATTCGAATAATTTCCGGATACGAATAACAAATCAAAGTATTTGATTCGATTATTTATAGAATATTCGATTCGAATAATTCCATATATATTTAAATATAATATATCATTCGGTATATACTACTTAGCATATTTTAATTCGAAAAGTATCTTAAAGATTATATTTTGTTAAATCAAAAACTAAATATATGATGAGAAATTCTATACTCACCCCCAAATTACTATATAAACCCCCTAATTAATTATAACAATAAATTTATTACAAAAAAAAAGTAAATTTTCAAAAGCAGATGCCATTCTTTCAATCCAATCTTTATTACCAATAGTTATAGTTATCATGCCTAATTACTCCTCATTTATTAAATATTTGTAGATAATTTTGAAGGTTTTATAACTATTTATTTAATTATTTCTTTCACGCAATTAAATTATCACCTTAAACTATTATTTCAAGAGCCACGAACCTATTGCATATTTGTAATTTGACCCATTGAGGCAAAATCAGATTATTGGTACGCGGTTTATGTTTGTTTCCAGTCCCTATAGTTTTTCATTATCTTATTTTTGGAGAATTTTGAAATATGGGCCTAATATCAACATCCATTTGTTGTCTCCTTACTATGATTAAGAACAGTGGTCCTAAGGTTGTTGTGATCCATTGATCCAACAATTGGTTGTGGGCCCCGACCCATTTCACTAACAATGGAGTTTTTTTTTTTGTTCCCTTACTATGGACATCACGTCAACTTTCTAGATATTTGTAATAATCACAATAGTATTTGAAATTACGAAAATTAAATAACTTCAAATAACACGTATAAGGACATTGGTGCTTGGGAGGTTGTCTAATATTTTTAGCCACACACACACAGCCTTTGGTATTTTTGCCTTTTTGTTCAAACGTAACGAAAGAAAGCGAAACTTTTGTAATATAAGGAAATACAACGAAAAGAAATATCTTATTTTATATTGCAAGGAAATCTAGTAGCTTTTCCCAATGAAATCCTTCTGTAAAATAGGAAGACTCAAACCGATTGTAAAGGTCCATCTTTTTCCTCCTATATAGTATATACTCTCTCTCTCTCTCTCTCTCTCTCTCTCTCCACTCTACAGTACAGAGACTTATCAGCTCGCGATATATCTTTGACAACTAAACCACATTAAAACCCATTCACTAGATTCAACAACGAATCCGTGGTTCTTGACTTTATGAAAATTTCAGTTTTTCCTTCGCTCTACTTTAACGTATTATTATGTCTTGCACCTTGATCTTATCCGTACCGTTCCGTGTCTGAATTCTTTTTGCTTGGATTTCTACAATGATGGCTTAGCTAGATTGTCAAAGGGAGTACACGTCTTGAACTTCTTGGACAGTGTTTATAGATCTCATTGTTATTTCTGGTGCAGTGCTAAGCTAAATCTGTGAGCTCAAATAATCAGTTCTTTCTCTAAACTGGGATTTTATAATTCGTCGATATAACCCCGAAAAGTTTGGCGACCTCCTTTGTGATTTTCAGTTCAAAGAGCTTTGGGAAAGGTACTCTATTTTTGTATTTTGTATTTCTTGTTGTTTCAAACTACTTCTATGTTTTTTGTTGTTGTGACTCCTTCCTACTACGATGAACGGCAAAGGGAGCGTAATAATTGATCTGTATTATCCCTTCGATGATGGGAACTGATAGATTTTATAGCGTACTTAAAGATTCATTCTTGGCAAGTTCTTTCTTGAATTACTAGCTCTTTAGCTGCAAATCTGAGAGTGATTTTGAATGGATTTGACAATATCAATGTTTGGAGTTTATTGTGCTGCAGCATTGCTTATTTCCTTCCAGGGATTCGCTTTTAGACTTTAATCTGTTCAACCTTTCAATCTCAAGCTAAATGGAGAATCAAAGCCAGCGTTCGCATAATTAAGATGAAGAACTCACAGGTTAAGATTCGCAATACAATACGACTGTGCGTTTTCAATGCGATTTAAAATTTAAATCTTTTCCTTGCATCCTTGTCGGAGGGATAATAACTGCTTATGTCTGAAATTTCGAGGCAGGGCTCGAAGAAAACAGAGGACATAAAGCCTAAAGATGAACCCGAGGCTGTCCAGCCAAACAAGGCCACGGAGAATCCCGTCCCAGACTCGGCCTCAGCATCAGCCTCGGGCAACGAAAATAAGAAAGTTTCCCGCGAGGACATCGAACTTGTCGGGCTACATTCATTTTTTTGGATTTCTCATTACGAATTAGAAAAGAAAAAAGACCGATTCTTGCGACCTGACTTATTTAGTACGTAATAATCTTTGCAGGTTCAGAATCTGATAGAAAGATGCCTTCAGTTGTATATGAATAGAGACGAAGTTGTAAGGACATTGCTGAACCGTGCTAGAATAGATCCCGGCTTCACAAATCTAGGTAATAAAATCTCGTTTGGATAGCTTTAACGTTCCTTATTTTCCCAGAATCTCCATCTTGTCCATGTTATTGCAGTGTGGCAGAAATTAGAAGAAGAAAACGCCGACTTTTTTCGGGCTTATTACATAAGGCTGAAGCTAAAGAAACAAATAATCTTATTCAACCACTTACTCGAGCATCAGTATAACGTAACAAAATACCCAATGCCTCCTCCGAAGGTCCCTTTGGCTCCTATGCAGAATGGAATCCACCCCATCCCAGGTAATCAACTTACATATTTCTTTAACATATATCTATATATATGTATATGTAATCATATACAGCCATCATCATAATTCAATTTGAATATTTTTCTTGCAGTGCAGTCGAACTTACCCATTGGATACCCCGTCTTAGGACAACCTCCTATCCCTGCCACGGGCCAACCTCACTTCGACCCTACTATGTGCTATCCACCTTCAGCCTACAACGTAGTTAATGGCGTCCCCGTCCCTCCAAATTTTCACCCAATGCATATCGATTCAAGAAACGAGTAAGAACCCTTTAAGTCCAATCACATTCCCACTTCCCGAAATAGTGTATAGAAAGATTTATTTTTCAATGCAGAATGCCTATGGGCAGTAGTGCAGTCGATGCAAATCCCATTAATGCCCCTAACAATGCAATGTCGAGCATGTCAGACATGGCTGTGAGCCCAGCCTCAGTAGCCTCGAGCGGTCATTTTCCCTTCAGTGCTTCGGAGATTTCGGGCATGGGAGTCGATGCTGCGAATGTTGGTCAAGATTTTACGCCGGACGTTGGGAGTTCAGTGGGGTTAGATCAGCTTCAGTCTGATAATGGAGGGGCGGGAAGTTCTAGAGATCCACTCATGTCTCCTCAGATTCCTTGGAACTTTAGCCTCTCTGACCTAACTGCAGATTTATCGAACCTAGGAGGTAATTGTATTGCAAAGAATGAAGAGCTTCGCCCTTTTCATAAAGTGTATGTATGTATCAGTATACCAAGGAAGGTTTTATGGCCATTGCAGCAGATTTAGGAGCTCTTGGGAACTATCCAGGCTCGCCTTTCTTGCCTTCTGATTCGGACATTCTACTTGATTCGCCTGAACAAGAAGGAATAGGTAAGAAGAAAGCAAAAAAAAAAACTCCATTTTTTATTTCACTGCCTATTTCCTTCTTCCTGGATCAATAACCATGTTTACTCAACATTTCTTTATTGGTTTTTGGTTCAGTTGAGGAGTTCTTCGTTGATTCTGATTCTATTCCCGGGCAACAAGCGCCTTCGGACGAAGAAAAGCCTTAGCCTCTGTGGTCGCCTGGTTTGGCGATTTTTAGTTTTTTTTTTCAAAGTACTGTCGTCACTTCCTCGAAAAATATGTTAGTACAAAGGACAGGAGATATAAACAGTTTTGGTGACAATTTTATTCCATCTAAACTTTGGCTTCTGCTTTATAATAAATTCTCCTGATTTTACTAGTGCATTGCATGTTCGATCTTGTTTATGTTTAAAGTGCTATTAGGTATAGAAAAGATGTGTAATGGATATGGTTTTGCTGAAAAAATGTTTTCTTTTCAATTAGAATTCCATTCCCACTTATATATCGATGGGAATTCCACGTAATTACAAAGAAGAAAACTTGGGTTTTAAGACACAGAACTTGCAGTTTTAGCAGCAAGCTCGGAAAGAGAAGTCCTGCAAACGGGACAACTGCCGTTCTTTCGTAGCCAAACTCTAATGCATTCGTCGTGAAAGAGATGCTCGCATTTTACTATAATCCTCATTCGATCTTCATTGCAATAGCTTTCCAAGCATATCGAACAAGCAGCAGTCCCACCAATCTGTGATTTTTCGTCAAGAACTGCTGTTTCTGTACAAGCCATGATTCTTGGCTCATCGAGGCCATTGTTAACTGTGGTTGATGGTTGTGGTGGCATTTCTATGACTGCATTCCTTCTACCTTCTGGTAATAATTCAGGTGGGACAGAATCTTCTTTTTCAGACATTATCCTTATTACGTGGAAACAGAACATTGAGATGCAGCTCAAAGGGATTACGACGAGGATCGGTAAGCTCGAAAGTACTGTGAGTATCTTACTGATTGGCTTTTCTTTGCCTTCATCACCATCTGCACCTCATTATTACAGTCTGAGTAAGTTTTCAAGACATAATCTCATCTAATGTAGTCAAAGAAATATTGCATACCCAATTGATCGTCCTGACTTTCTTCACAATCTTGACAACTGAGAGAATCCCACGTCAAGTAAAAGAACGTTTCTTTAGCTGGGTCGAACATCTGCGTCTTCTCAAGGCTTGGGATCAACAGATTACCATTTCTAACGCATCCATAGCCTTCCATGATGCCCCAAGAAGTATCTTTTGCAGCTATGGTGGCGTTCGTGGAGTTGCTAAGGCAGTTTATGTGATTCGTAGAGTTCAGAGCCTTCGAATCCCATGGACATACGTACAGTGCATAGCTGTAATAATCCTTCACTTTGTAAGGAGAAGAAGGTGGCATTTGCATGCTGAAGTTTACGAGCCTTCTCATGAGGCAGTTTTCGGGATCGGAGAGCTTGATGAATTCGAGGCATAGTCGATGTGCTCAACACTGAAATCGCCAGAGTAGGGAAGGTTTACGGTGGCTTTGCCCTCTTTTTATTACAAGTTAGATCGAAATACGTGCAGTTGTTTGCAGGTTTTTGGTGGTTTAAGACGAAGGGATACCTTATGTCTGAGAGTTTCGAGCCACATGAAGAATTTGTGCAGAGGCTTTTATCTCCTTGAATGACAGAAAAACTTCGGAAAAGGTAAAGAAACAGATGAAGAAGCTTTGAATATGATCCCATGTCTATTAATGGTCTGTTCTACAAACTTTTTTCTTTCAAACGTGAGTCTTGCATTGCAAGTACAATGTAGTAATACACCGTCGAAAGAAGAATTTCGATGAGGCATATTAATGGGATCATCCCAAGAATCAAGAAGGCAAGAAGCACAATAAGCCTTGATATCTCCAGTCTTGTTTTTTGTCTGCTTTCTAACAGTTAAACGTATGTATTTGTCTGAAAGTTGATTCGTCCGTTTAACTTCTATCATTGCTACATAGCAGAGTATTTACTTATAAGCTGCTACTCAGAACCAAATTTCATGTCTTTTTGGACAAGTTACAACCTGCTACTATACTACATTCATCAATCTGAAATATAGACATCACCAGATGAGTTTTCATACAGATTATACGTTCTCGATGGCGTGTACTAAATCGTCGTACTTGGCTCCCGTAACTTCCTTAACGATCTTGCTCTGTTTCAATATCTTGAAGGTAGGCACGACCTTGATTCCAAGCTCCTTCGCCAGTGGCTTTAAGGTTTAAACACAAACAAAGTAAGAAAGAAATTTCTGCGACGAAAAAGATTCGATTTTGATGCATACCCTGTTTTCTTGATTGCAATCGAGCTTCAAGAAGATGACATCTTCGTATTTTTCGGCCAACTTCTGGAATTTTGGGGCCATTACCTTACAAGGGCCGCACCTGCAAGTGTTTCAACACATCCCAGAATTTGTCAAGAAAAACTCAGAAAAATTAGTTCATCATAGACTACTACACAGTTTAAACTCAGTCAATAAGGGGAAAAAACGAATTTTATAAGCAAGCCCCCTGGGAATAAAATGTGAACTTTGCGAGTCACCTTTCAACAATCCATCACTCGAAACATCGAATCATTCACATTTCTTACTTCAACATAACAACTGCTTAGCCCAATCCTTAAAAAACTGTAGCAAGAAATGTGTAATAGAAATAGATGAGGATGATGAGCTCACCATTGGGTGTACATATCAAGTACGACGGTCTTATCGCCGGCGGCGTTGACGATTGGCAGAAAGTGTCCTTATCGACCTCCGTCACCTGACCCACCTCGGTGACTGATGGGCTGGCACTCACGCGCCACCTCTCCATGCTCAGCCTTCTACTACCCTCCATCTTCCTCTTCATCGCCTGGGCAGGGTAATAATCGCCTGCGACGCTGACTACGGTGGCCTGCCTGGGAATAATACCCTGCGACGCGGGGTGGCTCACCGCCGCCGAAGTCCTCGGAACTGCGCCGTACACCTGCAATGCCATCGTCGAGCTTCAGTCTAAGGAAGTGGCTGCTTATGGAGAACGAAAGTGCGTGCGATCGTGGGCTTTTTAATAGGCGATGAAAGTGGACTGTAAATTTCGGGATGGTGAGATTACCATATTAGCCCTTGATATTTTGATATTTGCTCGAATATCGTGGGTTGTTTTGGGAATTTGAGATCTTATTTTTTGTGGACGTCGATTATTAATCTACGCTAAAATAGTAAAATCTAATGTAAATATCAGAAAGTGAGATAATATATGAATCGCGACAATGAGAGACCGGTATGTAGGAGGTTCTTAGCCACAATATTAATAAAAATTATTATTATTATTGTCTTTGCACTTATCATTTTCGTCTATCTATAGATTCTATAATTTCAATGTATCCTACAATCGTCTTCGTCATGA
>JAPQWV010002416.1:0-57069 GCA_027422505.1 Craterostigma plantagineum | reverse complement strand
TGTTGGGTTGGGCCCGATTAATCGACGCCGGCCCCCGAACAGCGCAACGTGGCTATAGCGGAAGCGCGATTTGTACCGAGCGGCGTAGGGTGTCGAATTTTCGATTTTTAATATCTAAATTAAACCTTACGCCATTCGGCTTTTCCCGAGGGTCTAAGATGCAGTCCTAAGCCTCGGAGATCGCGGTTAATTCGAATTATCAAAATTCGAATTTTTTTCCCAATTTATTTGAATTAATAATTTAGATCCAAATTAATCGAACAAAGCGGCAACCACCGTTTTTCGATTATTTGGATACCGAAATGATTTTTGATCATACCAAACTTTCTCAGAATAATTCTACACTTCCTAACGTTCGCAACGATAGGTCTTTCGAATTATTCCGATGTCGTTTGATATTTTTCACAAAATCAAATCTGTGGTTCGAAATTATTAATCCGAATTAAACGCAGTCTGTCCGTCTTTTGAACTATTTGACGACTGAAATGATTTCCGATCGACACACAACTTTCCAGAATAATTCTACACTTCCCGACGTTTCCAACGAGGGTCTTTCGAATTATTCCGATACACCGTTTGGTATTTTTCGTAATCAAATCATTAAGGTTCGAGGTATACCTTTGGTGAACCAAGAATTCTTCTGTCGTCGCCTCGGATGGACGTGGCTACACCTCGTCTGGATCCCGGGGCTTCCGGCTAGATCGTCACGCCGGTATGACCTTGAACAAACCTCCGAGACTGCTCTCGATGGCTAGACGCAGTTCGTTTCGGCGTCGGGTTCGTCGAACGATCCCGTCGGTTCAACGTGGCTTGAGTTCAAAACTTCTCAATCCTTTTTCTCTAGTTTAATGTTGTATATCTAATAAGTAACCAAGTCCTTTTTTTTTTTATCAAGCAACAAACGTTGCTTTTCTCATTTATGTAAATTTTTTTTTTTATTTTTTTTAAATGAACAAGTGTCAAACTTGTTAATGACTCACTAATGAGTCATTAGTTCTACACATCCCAACGTGGATGTGTAGATATTTCTATTTTTTTTTTTTATTTTATGACAATTTCATTTTGGCCCTTGGGGTTTCTAAATTCTCAATTTAGTCCCCTCAATTTTAAATAATAAAATAATTAAATCCAATCTAATTATTTTAATTATAATTGAGCCCACTTAGTTAATTAATTAAGCACTTAAGACAATCTTAAGTCCTAATTATTTCCATGACTGTCACTGGAATTTAACTAAGTCGTCGACACCTATCGTATCAACTATGCCACTACCTCAACGAATCTCATTCGTTAGGTTCCACATAACAGCCCGCCGTTTTTTCGTTCTAAGTTCATTACATTTTTAAGCGCGACTCTCTAGGTCCGTCTCAACTGCATGGGAGGAATCCACGAGTCCCGTATTCGCCTAGCCAATCCCACGGTACCGGACAGATCCCAGTTGAGAACGAATTTTGATCTAATCGAAATTCGGGCGAACCGACTATAGTGTATACATTTAAATACTTCTTACACCTTTCACTTGCGTCCCGTTTAGGTGAGAGCCATGCAAATGTCAAACTCACTACCTAACACTATGTTATAATCGAGATCGAACTGATTATTTAAACTCCGCTCTATCTCTAATACGAGCAAGTTTTCCAAGCTTCGGCCGAAGGCTTTATAATCGTCGCTCTCCGATTACCTCATAGGACATTAACCTATACGAATATAGGCAGTGAATCCCGATAGCAGTCAAAGCCCGGCAATCACCTCCGTAAAGTCGGTTGCGTTTCGTCGCTGACCCGTGTCTCATTTATGAACACTTACGAGCCTAGCCAACTAGCGACAAAACCGAAATCGCGAAAGCAAATCCGTCAATGACCCTATCGGTCTGAGGCTGCTATAGTCATTCGTTCAATCATTGACAACATCCTAGCCATGTGATTGAGACGAATACGAGCCGAATGTCCGAATACGCAATCTCTCCGATCACCATATCTCCATCACGACCCACAACCTCTCAGGTAATCGGTGACACTACCGATACTATGTGGTCGTCAATGGATAAGGTCATATTCGGATATCTAGTCACCCACCTAGAATCCTTAGACTTACGGACTTTTTATTTAATGTTGAGATTAAGGACCGTCCGGTGTCTCCTCTCTCGTCCCACGAGAATCAGACGTCCAACTCAAACATCTGGGTGTTATTTATTTATCGCACTACCGGATTCAACAGTAGTACTTTAAATTCAATAAATAAATAATAATGCCTTTATTATAATGAAAATATATATTCATTATTTATTTGACGGTATATACATATAACCTGTCTTACAACCTATACATCATCGTGCGCCCTATACTATTCCTAGTCCCCGTATGGCATTCCGAGGGCACACTCCCTAACAGCCTCCCACTTGCACTCGATGCCATGCGATGCACCTAATGCCAGTCGCAATGGTATCGTAGCCCCATCTTGTCCAAATGCTGTTCCATAACTGCTTGGGACAAGGGCTTCGTGAGCGGGTCCGCCGTTTTCTGCGGTGGCGATTTTCTGCACGGCGACCATCCCGTTTTCAACGAACTCACGTAATACGTGATATTTTCTCTCAATATGTTTGGACTTGCTATGAGATCGTGGTTCCTTTGCTTGTGCGACTGCACCGCTATTATCGCACCAAAGTGTAAGCGGTCTGTCAGCAACTGGTACCACAGTAAGTTCCTCCAAGAACTTTTTCATCCAAACAGCTTCTTTAGCTGCCTCTGAGGCTGCTATGTATTCTGCCTCGCACGTGGAATCGGCAGTTGTGCTTTGCTTGGAGCTTCTCCAAGACACTGCCCCACCGTTGAGCACGAATACAAAACCTGAAGTAGATTTTCGGTCATCCACGTCCGACTGGAAGTCCGAATCGGTATAACCAACTACTTCTAGTCCCGCTCCTCCATAAACCAGCGTTAAGTCTTTAGTCCGTCTAAGGTATTAAAGATATTCTTAACAGCTGTCCAATGTTCTTCCCCTGGGTTTGCCTGAAACCGACTAACCACGCTCACAGCGTAGGCAATGTCCGGTCGTGCACACAACATCGCGTACATTAGACTACCCACTGCAGACGCATACGGTATCCCACTCATCCGTCGTCTGTCTTCCTCACTTTGAGGTGACATTGACTTTGACAAATGGATCCCATGCCGCATTGGTAAGAACCCTCTCTTAGAGTCATCCATTCTAAATTTCTTTAGGATTTTCTCTAAGTAAAGGGCCTGAGATAAGCCGATCGTATGGTTCGCTCGATCCCTGAACAAGCGAATACCTAGTATATACGTCGCTTCTCCCAGTCTTTCATGGAGAATTCGTTGAAAGCCATGCTTTCACCGATGAGAGCATCCCGATGTCGTTTCCTATCAAAAGGATGTCATCCACGTACAATACAAGGAACGACACCATACTCCCACTGCTCTTTCTGTAGACACATGGCTCATCTACGTTTTTCATGAATCCGAAGTTCCGACTGCTTCATCCAAACGTAGATTCCAGCTGCGAGAGGCCTGTTTCAGTCCGTAAATTGACCGATTCAGTTTGCACACTTTGTGAGCATCAGTATGCGACTCAAAACCTTTTGGCTGCTCCATATAGATCTCCTCCTTGAGGAATCCATTAAGGAACGCCGTTTTAACGTCCATCTGCCAAATCTCATAATCATAGTGCGCAGCTATAGCGAGCATTATCCGGATAGACCTTGATCATGGCTACAGGTGAGAAAGTCTCCTCATATCAACTCCCTCTTTTTGGTTATAGCCCTTGGCAACCAACCTGGCCTTGTACGTCTCAACTTGTCCGTCAGATCCATCTTCCTCTTGTAAATCCATTTACAACCGATTGGTCTAAAACCACTCGGTAGGTCTACAGAGTCCAGACTTTGTTGGAGTACATTGAGTCCATCTCAGCTCGCATAGCCTCAATCCATCTCGCTGAGTCAACATCGGATATAGCTTGATCGAAAGTAGCGGGATCTTCTCTTAGAAGTCCCCTAGTCGCAACATAACCTTGTTCGACATGTGACATGCCATACCGCTGTGGTTGACGAGGCACCCTTTCAGATCGTCGCATGACTGGTTCGCTCGGACCATCCGAATCTTGTGTGGGCGCTTCGGTCGACTGCTCCTCGAGAGTGACCTCACGGCCATATGCCAAAATCTCGAATGAACTCTTCCTCGAGAAAATGTGCATGTAGGCCAACAACGATCCTTTGATCATCGTGAAAATAGAATAGGTACCCCATAGAGTTTTCGGGTAACCTATGAAACGTCCCTTTTAACTGACCTAGACTCCAATTTATCTGTTTTCAGCTTTTTCACATAGGCAGGGCAACCCCAAATCCTAATATGTGATAAGCTTGGTAAACGACCAGTCCATATCTCATACGGAATGCCATTAACAGACTTTGAGGGACACCGGTTAATGGTATACGCCGCTGTCAAAAGCGCGTATCCCCACAATGACATCGGTAAATCTGTATAGCTCAACATAGAACGAACCATATCTAATAAAGTTCGTTTCTACGTTCGGCCACGCCATTCAATTGTGGCGTACCGGGCGGAGTCATCTGTGATATTATACCATTCCCTTTAAGAAACTGGTCAAACTCGACGCTCATGTACTCGCCACCTTCGATCCGATCGAATGACTTTAATGACTTTCGAAGTTTGGTTTTCCACCAACGCCTTATACTCCTTGAACCTTTCAAGAGCATCAGCTTTTACCTCATCAGATACACTAGTCCGTAACGACTGTGATCATCCGTAAAGGTAATAAAATAGTGGAAGTCACCTCGAGCTTTCACATTGAAAGGCCCGCAAACATCTGTGTGAATTAAACCGAGAATTTCCGTGGCTCTATTAAAAGTCCCGGTGAAGGGTGATCGGGTCATTTTACCTTTGAGGCATGACTCACAAGTCGGATAGGGATCTGATCCCAACGGTTTCAATATCCCGTTTTTCTCCAACTCCACTCGTTATTTGCGTTCTCCAGTATGACCTAATCTAAGATGCCACAAGTATCTCGCATTTATTCCCGACTTTCGTTTATTTGTGACAGTATTCACAGATATATCGTCCTGGGTATTTAAATAGTACAAACCATTTATTAGTGTTGCGCTGCCAACATTTTTATTTCTATACATAATGTGGCATGTATTATTATTAAAACTAAATACATAACCTTTCCTGCTCAAACAGGAACGGAGACGATGTTCTTAAATCCCCTCGGGAGTACAAGACAATCGTACAAACGCAACACATGCCCAGAATATAATACAAGAGATCTTGATCCGACGTGGCTTGCCGAGATACTATCCCCGCTTCCCACTCTGACCTCGATCTCACGCTCTCCCAAGCGCTCTACTTGGTCCCAGACCCTGCGTGAAACACAAATGTGAGTACTAGCCCCCGAATCCTATCCAGGAAGTAGAGTATACAATGAAGAACAAACTGTTTCTAAAACATTAAGTTCCATACCTGATGCATTCTGCTCACCCTTGAGCTTTGAACAGTCCCGCTTCCAGTGGCCCAGCGCACCGCAATGCAGACACCTATCCGTCGGCTTTACACCGGTTTGCTTCGATTCCCAGAAGATAGTTTCTTCTTGGAACCTTCCCTGTCGCTTGAGCTTGTTGCCCTTCTTCTTTTTGCCTTTTTGGGGTTTCGAAGAAGTGGCGACAAGTGCAGTCTGCTTTGCCCCTCTTCATCTGACCTTGCGCCGTTGCTAACTGATTCATCAGTTCAGGAAGCAACAGCGTCATACCATTCAGATGATAGTTCACAATGAACGCATTGAAGACGGAGGCAGGGACTGCAAGATGAGATCATTTTGTAATTCCCGATCAAATCGAAAATTGAGAGTTTCCAATCTCTCGATCATGGTGATCATGTTCATAACATGTTCGCCAACATTCTCACCCTCAGACATCCTCGATCGGAAGAGCTGCGACGAAGTCGCATAGCGAGCTGTCCTAGACGTCTCACCGTAAAGCTCTTCAAATGTTGAACCATCACCCGAGCATCAGCCATACTTTTCGTGGCTACGCTGCAGTGCGTTACTCATCGATCCGAGGACATGAGCTTTACGAGCTTCTCGTCACGCAGTCGCTTGTCATAAGCGGCACGAGCCTGCTCGGATGCCCGCGCCCCTTGGGGCCGGTGGCATTTCGGAGTCAAGGATATAACTAGGTTCTCAATCTCAGGAAAATCCTCATTGCGAAGCCAGTCTGAATAGTTTGGCCCAGTCAACCTATTCTCCTTGAGCAGTACATTTAAAGCGGTCGACATAATTTCACAAAGGAGAAATGCTGCAGAAAATAAAAGGCATATTAAGTTGATTGTATAGATTATCAAACGCGAAAAAAGGACTTTTTATTCCGTTTTGACTCCCACTATCTTTTCATAAACTCCATTCTCCCTACGGATGTTATGGAAGTTTCGTTGATAACTTCGATAGTGGAGTTATGTCCCCATGGACGGATGCAAACCTCAACCTCTGTCGTTTTATTGGTTTGCAGCGGCCCACGAAGTCATGCTCCGCACGAATCCGACCTTGTCGAATGTCTCAACTATCTTTGTCTCAGTCAGGGACCCCCGCCGGCAAATCCGGAACAAGGCGGTTTGACTGTCTAAGTGCGACCTATCAACTTTGCTCAAACCGCACACTTGAACCGTACGTTTTACCGCACAGTGTGGTCTTGGCGAGCGGCATAAATGCACCCGAGCAAGCCGAAACAAAAGCAAATACAAGGCGCCGGCATACCCGAAACCAAACTTGCATTTAGGTTTTGTAACAACTATGCCCGAGCTTGATAGAAGACAGGGCATCCAATCCCTTTACTCACTTAGTATTCGTACGGGAGATTTTTGCAACTCATAGCATATTAAAATTAAGCACGAGCACGTAAATGCATTAAATAAATTCCTACCCTAGGAAAGCAATTTAAATGGACAAATATGCGGGCTATTTCTAGACTGGTCCTATTACATGGATCGTAAAACGACCAGGGTCTTCGATCTTCTATCGTCGAGTCATGTTTACGATGGTTTTCGAATCCTCCAATCTCGCCTTGCTTGAACGCCGTCATTTTATCTAACCTATCTAATACTAATAACGCGATAAAATACAATACGGGGGAATTATTTCCCCAACAACCCGTAATCCATGTACATACCGGGGGCAGCAAACGGCCCTTAAACAAATAACTCCTGTTAGAACCTAAGCCCCGTAAATGTCCCACATAAACATGCAACACAAAATTTTGACGTCGGGTGCCCACGACATCACGAGCGACGATAGTCTCCAAACTTACGTCGACCGTTCGTTCGCCACATCGGCTTTCGAGGCCTTCGGTCGAATCATTCATGAGCCTTGGCTCTGATACCACTGTTGGGTTGGGCCCGATTAATCGACGCCGCCCCCGAACAGCGCAACGTGGCTATAGCGGAGCGCGATTTGTACCGAGCGGCGTAGGGTGGCGAATTTACGATTTTTAATATCTAAATTAAACCTTACGCCATTCGCGCTTTTCCGCGGTTCAGAGGTCGGTCCTACTAAACCTCGCCAGGTCTAAGATACAGTCCTAGCCTCGGGAGATCGCGGTTAATTCGAATTATCAAAATTCGAATTTTTCCCAATTTATTTGAATTAATAATTTAGATCCAAATTAATCGAACAAAGCGGCAACCAGCCGTTTTTCGATTATTTGGATACCGAATGATTTTTGATCAATACCAAACTTTCCAGAATAATTCTACACTTCCTAACGTTCGCAACGATAGTTCTTTCGAATTATTCCGATGTCGTTTGATATTTTTCACAAAATCAATCTGTGGTTCGAAATTATTATCCGAATTAAACGGCAGTCTGTCGTCTTTTAACTATTTGACGACTGAAAATGATTTCCATCGACACCAAACTTTCCAGAATAATTCTACACTTCCCGACGTTTTCCAACGAGGGGTCTTTCGAATTATTCCGATACCGTTTGTATTTTTCGTAAATCAAATCATTAAGGTTCGAGGTATACCTTTGGTGAACAAGAATTCTTCTGTCGTCGACTCGGATGGACGTGGCTACACCTCGTCTGGATCCCGGGGCTTCCGGGCTAGATCGTCACGCCGGTATGACCTTGAACAAACCTCCGAGACTGCTCTCGATGGCTAGACGCAGTTCGTTTCGGGCGTCGGGTTCGTCGAACGATCCCGTCGGTTCAACGTGGCTTTGAAGTTCAAAACTTCAATCCTTTTCTCTAGTTTAATGTTGTATATCTAATAAGTACAAGTCTTTTTTTTTTCTTATCAAGCAACAAACGTTGCTTTTTCTTTATGTAAATTTTTTTTTTTTTATTTTTTTTAATGAAACAAGTGTCAAACTTGTTAATGACTCAACTAATGAGTCATTAGTTCTACACATCCCAACGTGGATGTGTAGATATTTCTATTTTTTTTTTTAATTTTATGACAATTTCATTTGGCCCTTGGGGTTTCTAAATTCTCAATTTAGTCCCTCAATTTTAAATATAAATAATTAAATCCAATCTAATTATTTTAATTATAATTGAGCCCACTTAGTTAATTATTAAGCACTTAAGACAATCTTAAGTCCTAATTATTTCCATGACTGTCACTGGAATTTAACTAAGTCGTCGACCACCTCGTATCAACTATGCCACTACCTCAACGAATCTCATTCGTTAGGTTCCACATAACAGCCCGCCGTTTCGTTCTAGTTCATTACCATTTTTAAGCGCGACTCTCTAGGTCCGTCTCAACTGGCATGGGAGAATCCACGAGTCCCGGTATTCGCCTAGCCAATCCCACGTACACGGACAGATCCAGTTGAGAACGAATTTTCTATCTAATCGAATTCGGGCGAACCGACTATAGTGTATACATTTAAATACTTCTTACACCTTTCACTTGCGTCCCGGTTAGGTGAGAGCCATGCAAATGTCAAACTCACTAACCTAACACTATGTTATAATCGAGATCGAACTGATTATTTAAACTCCGCTCTATATCTAATACGAGCAAGTTTTCCAAGCTTCGGCCGAAGGCTTTATAATCGTCGCTCTCCGATTACCTCATAGGACATTAACCTATACAATATAGGCAGTGAATCCCGATAGCAGTCAAGCCCGGCAATCACCTCCGTAAAGTCGGTTGCGTTTCGTCGCTGACCCGTGTCTCATTTATGAACACTTACGCCTAGCCAACTAGCGACAAACCGAAATCGCGAAAGCAAATCCGTCAATGACCCTATCGGTCTGAGGCTGCTATAGTCATTCGTTCAATCATTGACAACATCCTAGCCATGTGATTGAGACGAATACGAGCCGAATGTCCGAATACCGCAATCTCTCCGATCACCAATATCTCCATCACGACCCACAACCTCTCAGGTAATCGGTGACACTACCGATACTATGTGGTCGTCAATGGATAAGTCATATTCGGATATCTAGTCACCCACCTAGAATCCTTAGACTTACGGACTTTTTATTTAATGTTGAGATTAAGGACCGTCCGGTGTCTCCTCTCTCGTCCCACGAGAATCAGACGTCCAACTCAAACATCTGGGTGTTATTTATTTTATCGCACTTACCGGATGCCAAGTAGACTTTAAATTCAATAATAAATAATAATGCCTTTATTATAATGAAAATATATATTCATTAATTTATTTGACGGTATATACAATAAACCTATCTTACAACCTATACATCATCGTGCGCCCTATACTATTCCTAGTCCCCGTATGGCATTCCGAGGGCACACTCCCTAACAGGATGCACGAGCTAGTCGCGTGGAAGATAAGGGCAAGCCAAGGTGACGGATGAGGCAACCTCTATCGCGCTAACTGTGGCGGGAAGCTCCCATAGAGGTCCACCACCGAACTAACACAGAACATGGTTTGACCAGCGCAGCCGCACACCCACCCCCATCCTCGTGGGTCATAACATGGTTTCCGAACAGAATGCTGAAGCGCTGGCTACATCGATTCGCCAATGGAGCTGGTTTTTATGACTATAGCGATGGTCAGGCGTCCCGTATCTGGGTGGGTTGGGACTCGAGGATTCTTGGAGTCACTATAGAGGCTTACACTGACCAGGTGGTCCATTGTAAGATCTGTGTGTTGGAGGAACAGATGGAATCTATGCCTCCTTTGTTTATGCCACAACACGAGGGCGGAACATTGTGCACTATGGGCTGACCTTACGGCGAAGTCACGCGATCGGGCTAATCTAGCTGGGTGGTACTTGGTGACTTTAATGCTATCATCGACAGTTCTGAGGCTCGGGGAGTAGCCCTACGGGGGGATGCCGTGACATGGCTACGTGCTTTTACGAGCTCGGAGCTTGCTAATCTGCCACGGGTCGGATCATTCTACATGTGTATAATCAGCAAAGTGGTACCTCCGGTATTTGGCACCGACTGGACAGAATTGTGGGCAACCCGGCATGGCTTGCTCGCTTTGGGGACCTGGCGTACTGTTGCGCCACTCCTGCCACTTCAGACCATTCACCTCTTATTTTGGAAGGCGAGAATCCGCAGAGCGTGTGAAGGGGATAGCTTTCGTTTTGACAGCTACTTAGCGCAAGACCCTCGATCCTCCCTTAGTGGAGAATGCGTGGTGTCAATCCATTAGTGGGTACCCTATGTTCTCCGTTGTGCGAAGGCTAAAGAATATCAAAATGGCTCTTAGGAACTTAAGGCGGAATAAGGGTGAACTTAACGTAATGTGCTCGAGGCGCGATGCTTTCTCGACATTGCTCAGGAGCTGGTTACTCAACATCCCTTTCGAACCTCACTCCTCATATAAGGACAGGTTAGTTGCCAAGGGCTATAACAAAAAGGAGGGAGTCGAAAGGAGACTTTCTGGCCTGTAGCCATGATCAAGTCTATCCGCATAATGCTCGCAATAGCTGCGCACTATGATTATGAGATTTGGCAGATGGACGTCAAAACGATGTTCCTTAATGGATTCCTCAAGGAGAGATTTTTATGGAGCAGCCAAAAGGTTTTGACTCGCATGCAGATGCTCACAAAGTGTGCAAACTGAATCGGTCCATTTACGGTCTGAAACAGGCCTCTCGTAGTTGGAACCTACGTTTCGATGAAGCAGTTCGGAACTTCGGATTCGAGAAAAACGTAGACGAGCCTGTGTCTACAAAAGAGAGCAGTGGGAGTATGGTGTCGTTCCTTGTATTGTACGTGGATGATATCCTTTTGATAGGAAACGACATCGGCATGCTCTCGTCGGTGAAAGCATGGCTTTCAACCGAATTCTCCATGAAAGATCTGGGAGAAGCGACGTATATACTCGGTATTCGCTTATTCAGGGATCGAACGAACAAAACGATCGGCTTATCTCAAGCCCTTTACTTAGAGAAAATCCTGAAGAAATTCAGAGTGGATGACTCTAGAGAGAGGATTTTACCTATGCGACATGGGATCCATTTGTCGAAATCAATGTCACCTCAAACGAGGAAAGACTGACGAGGATACCCTATGCATCGGCAGTGGGTAGTCTGATGTACGCGATGTTGTGTACACGCCGGATATTGCCTACGCTGTGAGTGTGGTTAGTCGGTTTCAGGCAAACCCAGTGAAGGACACTGGACAGCCGTTAAGAATTCTTTGAGTACCTTAGATGGACTAAAGACTTAACGCTTGTCTATGGAGGAGCGGGACTAGAAGTAGAAGTTATACAGATTCGGACTTACCATCGGACGTGGATGACCGAAAATCTACTTCAGGTTTTGTATTCGTGCTCAATAGTGGGGCAGTGTCTTGGAGAAGCTCCAAGCAAAGCACGACTTGACGATTCCACGTGTGAGGCAGAATACATAGCAGCCTCAGAGGCAGCTAAAGAAGCTATTTGGATGAAAAAAGTTCTTGGAGGAATTTACTGTGGTACCAGTGTTGCGGACAGACCGCTTACACTTTGATGCGATAATAGCGTGCAGTCGCGCAGTCAAAGGAACCACGATCTCATAGCAAGTCAAACATATTGAGAGAAAATATCACTACTACGTGAGTTCGTTGAAAACGGATGGTCGTCGTGCAGAAAATCGCCACTGCAGAAAACGTGGCGGACCCAGTCACGAAGCCCTTGTCCCAGGTAGTTATGGAATAGCATTTGGACAAGATGGGGCTACGATACCATTGTGACGGGCATTAGGTTGCAGCACATGGCATTTCCGTGCAAGTGGGAGGATGTTAAGGAGTGTGCCCTCGGAATGCCATACGAGGACTAGGATAGTATAGGGTGCACAATGATGTATAGGTCGCTAGACAGTTTATTGTATATACTGTTAAAATAAAGTAGTGATATTATTTTCATTATAATAAAGGCATTATTATTTATTTATTGAATTTAAGTCTGCTGCGACTCACACTTAGGACGTTTAGAAAAAATCGGATTACACCTCCAGTGTGTGCGATTTTCACACAGTAGCGCAATTACACCTTCAGTGTGTGCGATTTTCATACAGTAGGCGATTTTTCTCAATTTTCGAAGGTTTCCATCGCGGTTTCAGCACCGATCGTCGTCTTTCCGGTCCTTCTTGACTGGCCGACGATCATCTGTGGTTCTTGGACTGGGTGCTAGCGATGGCGGAGGATGTTTCGCCTAGGGTTTTTGGCGATGGTGGAGACGGAGAGTGAGCGAAATCCGGTTGACACGGTAGCGACGGGCATTTGGCGATGCCAGCCATGCCTGATTTGGATGCTCTTGCCGCGGCATATCCTGAATTCGCGAGTTGCTTTGATGGTGCACGGTTTTCGTTCTTTGATGAGCACGTTCATGGATCTACAGTGGCCAACTCTAATGGGGAGCGCCGATCTGCCATGGAACGACCTGAGTGCGCAAGGCTGCTAGGTGTCTGCAAATTCTGATAATCTGATGCGGCTGTGGTTACGGGTCTGATGGGAAGGGAGCACCATCCCGTCTCAGGGGACGCGGATTCCTACTACTACGGCGATCAATCAGAATTTTGGGCGGGGGTCGCATGGGCCTAGGCTTCGGTGGGATCATCTCCGCCTATGCGAACCGGCGTTACTGCTCCGCTCAAGGGTATCCTTCGGAATCATAACCACCGACAGCAATGGGGAGACCTGGGACACCACCAACTCAGCGTATGATGGCTCGGCGGTTTTGTTAGATATGGGGTCCGTGACATCTGATGAGCCGGTGGATGAGGAGATAGTCGTCGAGGAGGGTGGGCTGCTCAGCCGGTACTGTTCCGACCGAAGCATTCTAGGATTTGTGAATCAAATTCCACCGCGGATGCACGGTCGTTTGGCTAGGGTTTCGCTCACTGATGCGCTGATTCCAGGTTCGTCCCCACACGCAAGGCCACCGCCGAATCGTCGTCGCCCTCAGCGTCGTTTGCTGATGTAGTGGTGGGGAAAGCTAGGGCTGATACGACATCCCACAACGTGGGTATACGGGGAGAGAGAGGGGACCAAGCACGGTTAGCGCTTGACTATGTGGCGCCTAAGTCGACAAATGCTGGTATATCCGTTGTGGCCCCCTACCTGTGATGTGAACCTCGAATGGGAGCACGAGTTTCACTTAGAAAAGACCGTGCCTTGAATGGCGAAAGACGCAAATAAATGTTTCTAACGGATCCCTCAAGCGAACTCAACAACAATAGGTATATAAACCTATCACCTTTGGATCACACACGCGAGAAGTGTCCCGATACCCAACCCCCTATGACCTACGAACCCAACAATAATAGGTATATGAAACCTATCAGCTTTGAATCACGAAGGCTATATGAAGATGTTTTGGCGCCACAACTAATGGAACGAGTTTAGTTGATAAGCCGGGAAGTATTTGCACGTAATTGCAAAGACTCGAACTAGCACTCGGAGAGCTAGAGAAAAGGAAAAAACCTTACAAGTTCAAAATGATAATTCTTTTTAATTTTCGAGCATACATAGATTATTAATAGATAAACTAGGCTAAAAGCATTAAATAACTACTTTGACTTAATAATGAGACTTAATGACATATATTGACTTCAAGGTGACTTTTGGAAGTTTTGAGGACTTCAAGGTGCACTTTGAATGGCTCTTTGGCTGCCTTCATGCATGCAACGAATTTTCCTATCCAAACTCACTTGGACCAACCTACCTGTTGGTCATTCTCAATAAAGACGCGCGAGTTCACTTTCGTTGACTTTCTCTCTAACACCGTCAGTAGGTGCGATTTTAACCAGTAGGTGGGATTTTCAAATTTCGGGGTTTTTTTCAGCGTTTTTGACGTCCGATCGCCGTCGTCTCTGGCTCTTCTTGGCCGGCCGGTGATCCTGGTATCCCCCCCACCAATCTGGTCGAGGTGGGACTGATTGGAGCGAGGTTTGTGGCGACTTTTTGGACTGCTATACCTAGGGTTTGGGGTCTCGCGATGGAAACAGAATCTGATGGCGATCGGCATGACGGTGCTGATCTTGTGGGAAGGATGGTGCCGGCGCTGCCGGATCTTGAGCATTGGCGGCCGCATATCCAGCGTTTGGGGCATGCTTTGATATTGAGCGATTCCGAGGGTTGATGGCCACCATCCATGGGCGATCAGGCAAGGAGGGCGATGATTCTCAGCGTCGGCCTACTATGCCGGCGCCAGTGATGGCGGGGGACATCCACCTGGGTCTGGGGTGCTGCCCAATCGCATGACTGGAAGTCTCGACGTCCAGGGGTTCCTGCGGCACAGACCGCGAGCACATCGGCCACTCAGGCCTGGGACGCCACCACCGAGAGGGATCTTACGTTCAAAGGTGGTGCGCCGGATGGAGCTTAACGTCGCGGCTGATGATGAGGCGTTGACCGCGGACCAGCTCGTTGAGGACGATGGTGAAGGTGGCGCGCGACTTATCCCTGTTGATACGTCGGTGTGTGCAGCCGGCAGTTTGAGGCGGAGGGTCCGGCATACATGAGTAGGATAGCCCGGCCCAGCTGGGCCCATTAGTGGATCTAGGTTTCAGTAGAGACGGCGGGGACTACAGATGAGGCGGGGAAATTTAGGGTTTTCTGAGTTGGCGTCTGGGCAGCCAAACTCCGAGCAAAGGACTGCTAACGAACTTTTCTGAGGTGGTCCAGGGCAGTTCGGCAGCGCAACCAAAAGGCGTCGATCTGAGGGTTGGCGGGACTCAGCGACGGCTCACGCTAGACTATGTTGTCCGAAGGCGGCAGCTGACGGGGTTTCCGTGGTGGCCCCATCATGGGAAGTGGCTCGCCAAGGTTGGGCCGGTGGGAGAACACGTTGGTTGGGTATTTCATGGGGCGGAAGCCTTACTTCCCGTCCGTTGAGCGGTTGTCAGATCTGTATGGAAGGGCATTGTGGAAGTACGTGCAAAATTTCTTTTTCCAGTAAGTTCGTTTTTTTCAATTTCACGTGCGATTTCGACGTCTCCGATCGTCGTTGTTTCCCCGGGCAGTGGTGTCCGGCCGACGATCCTCTTATCATCCTACGGTGAAGGCTGCCGGTGGGTGTGCTGATCTGATCAGCGACGGGGTTTTGGGAGATCTGATCGGGATTCTTGGTACATCAAGGTTAGGGTTTACTATTCTATTGGATGACGGCTGATTCTGATGGGCGCTCGGCTGCGGCAAGGCGTGCTATCATCATGCGGCGCGACAACGCTGGATGGCACGGCTGAACTCGTGGCACCAGCTACCCACGATGTGGCGGTGACAGGGCCAATGGGGGAGCGGGATTTGATCGTGGATCGCGGATTAGGGCTGCAGCCAGCCAATCTGATCGCGAATCAGTCCATGACGACGACGGCTGATTCCGATATGTTGATGGCTCCTAGGCCGGGCCGGCACTGCCTGATGATTTGGATGCCCTTGCCGCGCCTATCCGGATTTCGCGGCGTGTTTCGATGGCGATCGCTTCCGTGCATTGCAGCGAAAGATTATTGGGGCTGATGGGACGACAACTGGTGATGGTGGTCGAACTGAGGGAGCAACGACGGCGTCTGTGGGGGTGGACAGATCTGATGTGGTGCGTGCGGCACCTGATCCATCGGTGCAACGCAATAATAGACGTGGCCGCCCTGCTGATCGGATGATGAGGTCTGGCCCAAATCTATCGGCGAGTCAAGTTGGGCCTAGTGTTTCGACGGGATCGCCACATGCACTTGCCGGCGTCACGGTTCCACTCAAAGGCATTCTGCGACATCCTAGCCGCAAACAAAGGTGGGGCCGACCAGATACTCCGCCACCTTTGCGGATAACGGCCCGGCGGGCTGTGCATATGGGATCGCCGACGACGGATGAGAAGGTCGACGCGGAGATTGATGTTGGTGATTGCGACGTCCGATCTTCGTCTGGGCAAGCTGTGGCTCAAACTAGGGTTTCTGAGACACCCATCGTCCGACGCCCACTCATTAGTAACATCTGATGCGCTGAATACAGGTTCACCTACTTCATCCATTGCGCCGATCTCAAGGCTTCATTTGCGGATGTGGTGGCGGGAAAGGTTACGGCCGCGAGTCCATCTCCACACGTTACTTCTGTAGGGGGTTCTGGGGATAGGCGAATGCAAGGGAACGTGGCCGTTTAGCACTGGAATATACTGCTCCAAAGTCGACGAGCGATATCGTCTCGGTGGTGGCCCCTACGTGGAGGTGGCTACACAAGGCTTTGCTAGATGGGCGAATACCTTGGTTGGCTATTTCCTTGGGCCTAAGCCATATTTTCCCTTTGTGGAGCGATTTTCGTGAGGGCGCATTGGCCGGGACTGGTGGAGGTCCGTGCTACCAAGGAATGGAATGGATTTTTTCGGTTCCGTTTTGATACAGCCGCAGCATGAATGACGCATTGGAGGGTGGCCCGTGGCTCCTACAAGGCCAACCGCTATTCTTAGAAGTGTGGCGTCCAGGCATGTCGATGGAAAGGCAAGAACTCGTTGAGGTTCCTCTTTGGGTAAACTGTGGAATGTTCCTAGCGAATTTTTGACCAAAGCGGGGTTGGGAGTGGTGGCTAGTGGAGTTGGGAGACCGCTATTTGCTGATGCTATCACGGCCAAAGGGAAAGAATTGATTATGCACGTGTTTGTGTATGAAGACGCTTGCAACACCGTTTGTCGAGATGGTTGAGATTGAGCTCCCGCATGCGGATGGGAGTAATTATGGCACGGTATCCGTCAGGGTTGAGTACGAGTGGAGACCGAAGCGGTGTGGAGTATGCGATACATGGGCCATGGAGACTCTCAATGCCCAGCAAAAGGCAAAGCTGCCCCTATACGGCAGCCGAATGCATCGGACCCGCGGCCACAACGTCCCAATATGTCATCTCGTCCCGAAGGGAGTGTGGGCCGTTCACGACGGCCACAAACTGAGCGACTGAAGAGTGACCATACGCGCCAGGGCGTAACCGAATTCAACACTCGGAATGGCAACAAATTTGGGGCCCATGGTCGGGCCGTCCAGATCGAGCCGACGTTGGTGGGCCACGAACAGGCCATAAGGCCTGTCCGGACCCACAGATAGCGAGCTCTTCGTCCCAGGCTTCCCATCTCGTATCGATAATGAGACCCAGCTGTCGTAATTTTTTTTCTGGTATTACGGGATTTGAATGATGATGAGAGTTATTGCTACGGATTCACTCACAGAAACTCCTACTACGGGCCCTAAAGAGCATGCAGCCCATCATGAAGCCCATCCATGATACCGGTGGGTTCGTGGAACGTGCGTGGTCTTAATAGGCAAGACCACAGGAGGGTGTGGGGGAGTGGATCGCGCGTGGAGGGTTGCGAGTTATAGTCTTCTTGAGACACGAGTGGCCTCGTCGAATGCCGCACACTCTCAGAGAGTATCCGGCCACGTTGGACCTGGTTTTTTTACTATGAGGATGGTCCGGGGAACCGCATTTGGGTGGGTTGGGATCCATCTTGGCTTCGAGTGACTATTATGGCGAAGTCTAGCCAGGCTGTCATTGCCACATAGAACAGCTTGGTACTCGGGAACAGATGTAATGTCTCGTTCGTGTATGGGAATTCGCGTAGGGAAGATCGTCGACCCCTATGGGAGGAGTTGTCTCGTATTCTGCCCTACGTGTGGATGATGCATGGGTGTGACGGGGGTGACTTCAACCACCATTCTCCATGCGGGAGAGGGGAGGGGCGCCCCTCAAGCGGTGTGATATGTCAGACTTCCAGCGGTCTCCTAAGTGCTGACCTTATGTCGCTCGCGTCACAGGGTCAGGATTCACGTGTATAATCAGCAGAGGGGCCTCGCGGGCATCTGGAGGAAATAGAGTCGTATGCTAGGCAACCCACAGTGGTTTGCACGATATCAGGATGCATGTTTTCGTTGTGAGCTGCCGGCCACGTCTGATCATTCACCATTGTCCTTGGGGGAGGCACCTGCTAGGTTGCGGGATACAGTCTTTCGTTCGAGAACTTCCTCACTAAGGAGGAGGGTTTCCTGGGACATGTTCAGCGTGTTTGGAGCCGAAGCATGACTGTTTTCCTATGTTTGTCTTGGTTCAGCGGCTGAAGCTACTGAAGCCTATTTTCAGGCAAATGCATCGAGCTAAGGGGGATCTTGCCTCAAATGTGGCGGACACTTCGCTTTCTTGGGGATTGTGCAGGAATTCGCAGCGCGATATCCCTTGGAGGTACTGTTCCACGATCTTGAGCGGCATTGCCGCCACCTGTATGCTAGGGCAGTGGAGATCGAATATACAGCCTTTTCCCAACGGGCGAAGCTGGCTTGGCTCAAGGATGGCGATCAGTGCTCCTCGTACTTCTTCAGGAAAGTGGCGATTCGGCGAGCGACCAACACATCCTTTCGCTGGAAGGCCCAGCTGGTGTTCTACTAGATACCCCCGACGCAGTGGAAGGGGAGTTGTGCTTGGGTTCTATCAGGGTTTTACTTGGACATCAGTGCGCTCAGATCCGGTTACACTGGCGGACATTCAGGGGCCATTACGCGCAAGCTTTCCCCAGCTGCGTCGATTGATATGGTCCGGCCGGTGGAGGAGGTGGAGGTAAAGCAGGCACTCTTCGCTATGGGGGATGAGAAGGTGTCTGGAGCCTGACGGTTACACGGCTGCTTTTTCAAAGCGGCGTGGGGATTGTTGGCCCCGAGGTGATACGAGCGACACAGGACTTCTTTGATACCGGACGTCTACTCAAGGGGCTCAACATACGTTGATTACGCTCATCCCAAAGGTGTGAATCGCCACGCCGATCGTCAGACTTTCGGCCATTCTCCTGCTGCAACGTTTTATACAAGATCATTTCCAAAGTGTTGGCGAATCGGTTGAAGCCGGTGTTGGGAGGGCTGGTCCATGCATCGCAACAGCCTTCATTCCCGGAAGGCGATTAGCGATAATATACTTATGGCGCAGGAGCTTGCTTGGGTACACGAGCAAAGGACGTCCGCCACGGGCTATGCTTAAGGTGGATCTGGCGAAGGCATATGATAAGGTGGAGTGGAGTTTCTTACTGGCGACACTTCAGGCGATGGGATTTCACCCACGTTTTGTTGAGTGGATACGGAGTTGCTTGACGACACCCACTTTCTCGATTAACATCAATGGGAGCCCGGCCGGATATTTTTGCTGGGAAACGAGACTTCGCCAAGGGGATCCTATCTCTCCGTACTTTTCACGCTGGTCATTGGAGGTGCTTCACGGCACTGTTGTGAGCATATACAGCGGAACCCCGTTTTCACTATCACTGCGTTGCGAGTCCAATTTTGCTTCCTATGTTGGTTTTCGCGGACGATCTCCTCCTATTCTGTCATGCTGATCCCATCTCTGTTGGGGGGCTGAAGGGCGCGCTGATGACTTTCTCTCAGCTGTCTGGGCTACACCCTAACCCTGATAAGAGCGAGCTATACATCTCATGGAGGGCGGAGGGCCTCAAGGGACACCTACTATCAATGATGGGATTTCGGGATGGTCGACTACCTGTGCGCTATTTGGCGGTCCCGCTTATTGCGTCACGTCTTACGATTAGTGACTGTGCACCTCTCTTACAGCGGGTGGATAGCGTCTTGGATCATGGCTGAATCGATCACTGTCTATGCGGGCCGGGTACAGCTGATTAAGTCGGTCCTTCAGGCCTTACATGTCTATTGGTCAGGGGTCTTCTTGCTGCCTAAGGGTATCATCCGCGCCTGGAAGCGAGATTTCGCCGGGTTTCTATGGGGCGGCGCTTCCGCCAAGGTTGCTTGGATGACGTCTGTCTGCCGGTTGTTGAGGGAGGCTTGGGGGCTTCGATCGATCGCTACTGACAACAGGGCTCTTATGGTCCAGCTATATGGAGGGTAATCTCCCGGCCTGCTGACTCGATATGGGTGGAATGGTTGTATAGTACAAGATTGCACACGCGATCTTTGTGGACTGTCACCATCTCGGCTACTACTGCTTGGAGCTGGAGGAAGCTGTTGCAGTTAGGCAGGTGATTTTACCTTTTCTGGTTTTCAGGATCGGGGATGGTTCATCATTTCTCTTATGGGAAGACCATGGCTACGGGCTGTCCCTTTTTGGATCGCTACCCGCGAGAGGCCCCCTTGTGATGGGGCTACCAGCAGGGACCCGACTGTGCTCGGTCATTGACGCACAGGGCTGGAATTGGCCGGGACGGTCGACCTGTTGAATATATGGACTTTAGCCCGCATCTCCCCCCATTTCCCCTAGTGTCATGACTCGATTTGTTGGAAGGAAGCACCTGAGGGTCGTCCCACGGCACGATTGATTAGGGAAGCATTGCGCGAACGTGGTCCTATTGTCCCATGGGCACATTTGCTTGGGGACCTCTGAGGATACCTCGCCATGAGGTGATCTTGTGGCTGGCTATCCGTGATCGCTTATCGACTAGAGATAAGCCTTGGGTGGCACAACGAGCTGGTCCCCTGCCTGTGTCGTTTGCAATGCAGGGCACCTTGAGACTGTACAGCATCTTTTCTTTGATTGTGAGTTTTCACGTGACTGTACTCGGATTTTTGAGGCGGAAGATCAGGTGGGTATGGCCGTATCGAGACGACTGGAGACAGGGTATAACAGTGGGCTGCATTGCGATGGCGTGGGAAGCATCTCCTACAGCTGCGTACCGTCACGTTCTGGCTTCCTTGGTGTATCATATCTGGCGGGCACGCAACAAGCGCTGGAAGGAGGGGGACTATCACGACTCCAGATAGGCTGGTTAGGTCCGTTCTTGACATTGTTTGCATGCTACTACTTGGGCCTCACCCAAGTTTGATTTGCAGAGGGCAGCTATACGCCGAATTTGGCGTGTAGCTTGGTAGTCCTTTAGTCTTGTTATAGTAGTCTTTGATGGTCTCTGCCAGTAGTCTGTTACTGGTTTGCATGTGAGGGAGTGCATTCTCACTCATCTGTACATTTCCCATTCATTATATATATACACGGAATTTACTCCAAAAAAAAAAAAAGTACGTGCAACATCAATGGGTTCTTTCGGTTCCGGTTTGACTCAACTGTTGCCATGAATGCGGTGTTGGAGGTGGTCCGTGGCTCTACCAGGGCCAGCCTTTATTTTTAGAGACGTGGCGGCCGGGCATGTCGCTAGAGCGGAAGATATCGTGGAGGTTCCCCTTTGGGTTAAGCTTTGGAACGTGCCGGGCGAGTTTTGGACTCAGGCGGGCTTAAGCGTGGTTGCTAGTGGTGTTGGTCGCCCGCTGTTTGCGGATGGTATCACGGAAAGGGGGGATCGTATTGACTATGCCCGGGTTTGCGTTATGAAATTGCTTGCCTCCCCTTTTGTCGAGACAGTTAACATTGAACAGCCGACTGAAGATGGAAGTACGGCTGAGGTCATCCCAGTTTAGGGTGGAATATGAATGGCGGCCCGTGAGGTGGGATCGTGTGACACATGGGCTCATGGGGACTCACAATGCCCTAAGCGATTGGGACAGTCGCTACCTATGCGACATCACACTAAGGTGGCGTGGGAACCACATACACAAGCTCAACATATGCCTTCCAACAAGCCGCGTATGGGTCGCGAGCTGCGAGGTAGGGCGCCGAGTGCGCGGCCACGCCAGGATAGTGGACGTCAGGAGCATCGGAGCGGCCCACAATCGGAATGGCGCCAAGTGGGGGCGCATGGAAAGGCTGAGATGGTGGCCGGGCCACATACGGCGCGGATGGAGCCTATTGCCCAAGGGCGGCCGAACGTTCCGAGTACGTCTCAAAACCCGCGGACACCACGGCCAACGGGAGACGATGGCAAGTCTGATCATAACTCCTTTGCATTGCTAGGGTAGTTGCAAGAACCGGAGGATATTACGACGTTACACTAACTACGGGCCCTAAAGCGAGCGCAGCCCTATCGGGGGTTAATCCATGATCCCTATCGGCTCATGGAATGTGCGTGGTCTTAACCGACAAGACCACAGGCGGGCGGTTGGAGAGTGGATTGGGCGTGGTGGGCTGCCCCTTATTGGACTTCTTGAGACTCGTGTTGCTGAGCGAATGCGGCACGTATATCTGATGGACTTCGGTCGCAGTGGACTTGGTTTTTTGACTATGATGAGGGACCTGGAAATCGAATTTGGGTGGGCTGGGATCCGACTTCGGTTTGTGTGACAGTTGTTGGCAAATCTAGCCAAGCTGTACACTGCCAAGTGGACCAGATCATTACGAGGGAGCAGATGTTTGTTAGTTTCGTGTATGGGAACTCTATAAGGGAGGATCGGGTACCCCTTTGGGATGAGCTGAGCCAGTTCGCAGCGTTACGTATGGATGACGCATGGGTGGTGACGGGGGATTTTAACACCATACTGCATGCGGGTGAGGGACGTGGGGGTGCGCCTCAATCACGGATATGATGGAGTTTCAGGCATGTCTTGTACGGGCTGATCTCCTACTACTTCCTTCGACGGGGCAGGAGTTCACATGGTATAATCAGCAGCGGGGAACTGCAGGTATCTGGCGTAGGTTGGATCGCATGCTTGGCAATCCGCAGTGGTTTGCTAGGTATCCGGACGCATGCTTTCGCTGTGACCTCCCAGCTACGTCGGACCACTCACCTCTGTCCTTGGGGGAGGCGGTATGTAGGTCAAGGGGTGCGAGTTTTCGGTTTGAGAACTTTCTTACCAAGGAGGTGGACTTCTTGGATCGAGTACAGCGTATTTGGGACATTCCCATGGCGGGATTCCCTATGTTCGTGCTGGTGCGGAGGCTGAAGCTACTTAAGCCCATGTTTATGACGATGAGGCGCAATAAAGGGGATCTTGCAGCTAATGTAGCTGAGGCGCAAAGATTCTTAGGACTCGTACAGGAATTTGCTGCGAGATACCCTCTTGAGGGATTATTTCACGACCTTGAGCGCCATTGTCGATCCCTTTATGCCAGGGCTGTGGAGATTGAGCACACTTCGCTGTCCCAACGGGCGAAGCTTGCTTGGCACAAGGACGGGGATCAGTGTTCTGCCTATTTCTTCAGGAGAGTTGCATTGCGGCGGGCGACCAATCGGATCATATCGCTGGAAGACTCGAGCGGAACCCTTCTAGATACACCTGAGGCGGTGGAAGAGGAGTTATTGGGGTTTTATCAGGGCTTACTTGGCCAATCGGTGCGGTCGACACCTGTCCTACGGGCTGATGTGCAGGGGGCCATTAAGCGCACACTGCCCCCAGCGGTGGCGTTAGATATGGTCCGGCCAGTAGACGGTGTGGAGGTGAGGCAAGCGCTCTTCTCTATGGGGGATGAGAAGGCTCCGGCCCGGATGGATATACGGCGGCTTTCTTTAAAGCATCGTGGGGGATATTGGGGCCTGATTTGGTACAGGCAACGCAGGATTTCTTTGCGACAGGGCGCCTGCTCAAGGGCCTTAATAGCACTATTATTACGCTAATACCTAAGTGCGAGTCTCCTCGACGGTCTTCTGATTTCAGGCCAATCTCTTGCTGCAACGTCCTCTATAAGATTGTCTCGAAGATTCTTGCAAATCGGATGAAGCATGCACTGGGTGATTTGGTCCACGCATCACAGACCGCATTTGTTCCTGGCAGGCGCATCAGTGATAATATCCTTATGGCACAGGAACTTTGTCTTGGCTATACGAGTAAGGGTCGTCCGCCTCGCGCCATGCTGAAGGTGGATCTGGCAAAGGCCTATGACAAGGTGGAATGGAGTTTCTTATTGTCAACTCTCCAGGCTATGGGATTCCACCCGATATTTGTTGAGTGGATCAGGAACTGCTTGACGATGCCCACCTATTCCATCAACCTAAATGGTCGTTCGGTGGGTTTCTTCGCTGGCATGAGAGGCATACGACAGGGGGATCCTATTTCGCCATATCTGTTCACCCTAGTCATGGAAGTGCTTCATGGGCTTGTTGAATGTCGGATACAGGCCGAACCTAGATTTTGATACCACTGGCGATGTGAATCTACATCTCTGCCAATGTGGTTTTTGCGGACGATCTACTACTTTTTTTGCCATGCAGATGCGGTTTCGGTGGGGGTTCTGAAAGATGCTTTAAGGATGTTTTCTGAACTCTCAGGTCTGCATCCTAATCTGGACAAGAGCGAACTGTACCTTTCAAAAAGGGCGGAGGGCCTAAAGGAGCAGTTATTGGCCTTGATGGGTTTTCGAGAGGGTCGACTACCTGTCCGCTATTTGGGGGTCCCACTTATTGCTTCTCGGCTGTCGATTGTTGATTGTGCGCCGTTGCTTCGACGTGTTGATGCGCGTCTGGGGTCATGGCTGAATCAGTCCTTATCATATGCGGGAAGGGTCCAACTGATAAAGTCAGTCCTCCAAGCCGTGCACGTTTACTGGTCTGGGGTGTTCCTGCTGCCCAAGAGTGTTGTTCGAGCACTGGAGGCGCGGTTTTGCCACTTCTTGTGGGGTGGAGCTTCGGCAAAGGTTGCCTGGGATGAGGTTTGTCTCCCGGTCTCGGACAACAGGGCTCTCCTCATCCAACTACTACGAAGGGTGATTGCTCGGGCGCCGGACTCCATTTGGGTGGATTGGCTGTACAGTACACGATTGCATGCACGTTCGGTTTGGAGTATTCCTGTCGCGGCCAACACTGCATGGAGCTGGAGGAAACTCATGAAATTGCGACCGGTAATTCTTCCGCACATTTCATTTATGATTGGTGATGGCTCGTCTTTATTATTATGGGAGGACCCGTGGTTGCGAGCTGAACCGTTGCGGGAGCGCTATCCTAGAGGACCACTTGCGATGGGCCTACCATTGGGGTCTCGCCTCAGCACAGTTATCAATGCTCATGGATGGAATTGGCCAGGACGGACGACGGCTGAATTCCTCGAGTTTAGTCGCCATCTGCCTTCTGCTGATCCCATTAAGTGTGATGCGGTTCATTGGATTGGAGCACCGGATGGGCGGCCAACGGCCCGTTTAGTTAGAGAGGCGTTGCGGATACATCGGCCTCCTATCCCATGGGCGGTTCTATTTGGGGGTCCTCTGAGAATCCCTAGGCATGAGTTCATCCTTTGGCTTGGCATTCGCGATCGTTTATCGACTAGGGATAAGCCTTGGGTGGCACAGCGCGCCGGGACCCCAGCCTGTGTCCTTTGCGATGCCCTCCACTTTGAGACGGTCCAACATTTGTTTTTGATTGTGGTTTTTCGCGCCAATGTGTCCAGTTACTGCGGAGTCGGATTAGGTGGGTGTGGCCTTATCCGGACTGGCGAGAGGCTATCTTGTGGCCGCGTTGCGATGGCGTCGCCAGCATCTTTTGCATGCAGCGTATCGTCATGTCTTAGCCTCGCTGGTATATCATATCTGGCAGGCCCGCAACAAGCGATGGAAGGAGGGAGCTATCATGACACCAGATAGGCTTGTGGCGAACGTCCTCAACATGGCATGCATGCGACTTCTTGGGACGTCCCCCAAGTTCGATCTTCAGAGGGCGGCTATACGGCGGCTTTGGCGTGTAGCTTGTAGGTTGGACGACAGTTTTGGTAGGTTTGTAATTGGTGGTGTTAACCAGTAGCATGTTACTGGTTTTTGCTCGTGAGGGTTAATATCCTCATTCACATGTACATTTCCCCATTATATATATATGGAACTTACTCCAAAAAAAAACATCACTTGGACCAGCTTCATGGAACTTGAGGAAGGACTTGAAAGGTCATGAACGAAATTGACTTTTGTTGACCTGCTATTGGGCTGTTCGGGTTGACTTCTATTGACCTGGGCTGGTTTGGGCCTTTTGGACTCATGCCGCCTTATCGTCAAGATCGGGCCTCAGGTTCGTATCAACCTGTGACGTGGCAAAACAAGGGATTGCAAGGTGGGACCATACCTTGGTTGGATATTTCCTTGGGCCGAAACCGTACTTCACATTCGTCGACCGGTTTGTGAGGGCACGATGGACTGGCTTGGTGGAGGTTCGAGCCACTAGAAATGGTTTTTTCCGGTTTCGCTTTGAATCGGCCACGGCTATGACTGAAGTGTTGAAGGTGGCCCGTGGCTCTTGCATGGCCAACCGCTGTTCTTAGAAGTGTGGCGTCCTGGAATGTCGTTGGAGAGGAAGGATCTCGTGGAGGTTCCCCTTTGGGTGAAACTGTGGAATGTGCCAAGTGAATTTTGGACTAAAGCGGGGTTGGGTGTGGTAGCTAGTGTGTTGGTAGGCCTTTATTTGCCGATGGGATTACGGCCAAAGGAGAGCGTATTGATTATGCACGTGTTTGCATCATGAAGCTGCTTGACACGCCGTTTGTTGAGAAGGTGGAAATTGAGATCCCAACTGCCGAAGGATGTGTATCGGGTACGGTTTTGGTGAGGGTTGAATACGAGTGGAGGCCGACTAGGTGCAGCCACTATGCGACATGGGCCCATGGGGACACACAATGCCCCAAGAGGCAACCAAGCCCGGCGCCTCTGCGGAAGCCTAATACGCCGGGGCCGAGACAGAAACACCCGACAACTGGTCGGCCAGCCCCTCCCGATGCTCGTGTGGTGGTTCATGATAGACCACGTATTCAAGGACCGCCTCGTGACCATTCACGACAAGGTCGAGGCCGGGCACCCCAAGCTGAGTGGAGACAAATTGGTGCCCATGGGGGGTACATGTGTCCGCGTCTGGCTCTTCTCCACGGCGGGCGGTCGACGGACAGCAAGTTGACCAAAACTCCTTTGCCTTATTGCGGGATTTTAATGATGACGAGGATGTTGATACGGTTTCTCACGTTAAGGGCCCTAAAGCAAACGCAGCCCTACATGGGGCTCATTCATAATGCCGATTGGGTCTTGGAACGTGCGTGGTCTTAACCGACAAGACCACAGGAGGGCGGTGGGGGATTGGATTGCCCGTGGGGGGTTGCGCATTGTTGGTCTTCTGGAGACACGGGTGGCTGCGTCGAACGCAGCCCACATTTCAGAGGCTATTCGACCGCGTTGGGCCTGGTTCTTTGACTATGATGATGGTCCGGCTACTCGCATCTGGTAGGCTGGGATACCTCTTTGCTTCACGTCACAATTGTCGCGAAATCTGCTCAGGCTGTTCATTGTCGCGTGGAACAGCTTGATACGCGTGAACATGCGTTTATCTCTTTCGTGTATGGGAAATCTCGAAGGGAGGATAGAGTGGCCCTTTGGGATGAGCTGATTCAGTTTTCAGCGTTGCGAGTTGAGGATGCGTGGGTAGTGTTGGGGGATTTCAACACTATCTTGCATGCGAGTGAGGGCGTGGGGGTGCACCTCAAGCACGGGATATGGCTGATTTTCAGGCATGTCTCCTACAGGCCGACCTTATGATGCTGCCGTCGATGGGCCAGGAATTTTTTTTTTGTCCCATATATATATAAGCGAAAAGGTATGTACATAGTGAGCAGGAGACGAGCTCCGCAATCCACCAGTAACAGGCTACTGGGTACAAGCACAAACACTACCTACGTAAGTCAAAGCGCGCTACCAAGCCACACGCCAAAGTCTGCGGATGGCCACCCGATGCAGCTCGTACTTGGCTGGCGTACCACCAATACGCAAGATAACCAATGCAAGAACACTCCCTACCAGCTTGTGAGGCGTCGTGATGATCCCCTCCTTCCAGCGTCTGTTTCTTGCCTGCCAAATATGATAAACAAGCGAGGCAAGGACATGTCGATAAGCAGCCTGTAAAAGATGCTTCCCTCGCCACCGGGAGGCCGCCCACTGAATACCAGTGCTCCATTCCTGATAGGGCCAGATCCACCTAATCCGCCGCCGTAAAAGTCGCAGGCACTGCCGTGAGAATGGGCAGTCAAAAAAGAGATGTTGGGCCGTCTCAAAGTGCAGCTCATCACAAAGGCAACAAGCTGGAGTTCCCGCCCGCTGAGCAATCCACGGCTTGTCCCTAGTCGACAGGCGATCCTGCAAACCCAAATAAAGAATGAACTCGTGCCTAGGAACCTTCAAAGGGCCCCCAAACAGTGCAGCCCAGCAAACAGGTGGCCTCCTATGCCTCATCGCGTCCCTAGCCATCGAAGTCGTCATAATCCCGTCCGGCGATCCCTTCCACAGTACCCCATCACGAGACCCGCGCACAACGTTCGTGAGTAGCCGACTGATCTCGATGCACTCAACCGCCCCTGCCCAGGCCAGTTCCATCCATGTGCATCAATAACCATACTAAGTCTAGCATCCTGTGGTAGACCCATCGCAACAGGCCCCGGGGGAAACGCTCTATCAATGGAGTAGGAAGCAGCCAGGGATCCTTCCACAGCCAGATCGTGGACCCGTCCCCAACGCGATATGTAATCATAGATCTGATCAATGGCCTTAATTGTAGCATCTTCCTCCAGCTCCAAGCGTCATTTGCCGACACCTGGAGGTCCCAAATCGAACGAGACATCAGCCGCGTCCCATAAAGCCAGTCAACCCAAATCGACCCTGATGTTCTAACAAGAACGCTCCACAAGTGCTTCAGCATTAAAGCCTTGTTGTCGACAGCGATAGACCTTAGTCCCAGTCCCCCTTCTCTCGCGGGAAGACACAAAACATCCCATGCCACCTAGCTGATCCCCCTCCCCATAAGAACTTCCTAAATCGCGATTCCAAGGAGTTGACCACGCCTTTAGGAAGCAGGAAAACTCCCGACCAATACGCATGAAGAGCCTGCAACACCGACTTCACCAATTGCAGGCGGCCCGCATAAGATAAGAGCGGTTGAGCCATGACCCCAGTCGCTGATCCACCTTATGGAGGAGCGGGCACAGTCGTCAATCGTCAAGTGTGAAGTGATAAGTGGCACCCCTGAGTAATGAACCGGCAGATGGCCCACACGATATCCCATCAGGGCCTGAAACGCCTCCGTCTGGCCCTCAGCTCGCCGAGAAAGGTACATCTCGCTCTTGTCCGGGTTAGCATGTAACCCTGACAACCTTCCAAACTCATCCAACCCTCGTTTCAGCACCCCAACCGACACCTCGTCCGCATGACTGAAGAGAAGGAGGTCGTCTGCAAACGCTAACGAAACCAGTCTAAGTTCCCCACATCGCCAATGGTAGCGAAATCGCGGTTCCTCTGAAATGTATCTCGTGAGAAGCCCATGAAGAACCTCCATAACCAGGGTAAAAAGATAGGGCGAGATGGGATCCCCCTGTCGCAGACCCCTCTTTCCCTGAAAAAACCCCACCACCTGGCCATTCAAGTTTAGCGAGAAGGCTGTAGTCGTGAGGCACGTGCGAATCCATCCAATGTACGTAGGATGAAATCCCATGGCGCGTAACACCGACAGCAAAAAGCCCCACTCGACCTTGTCGTAGGCCTTCGCCAAGTCAATCTTGAACATCGCTCGTGGCGGGCGCCCCTTGGACTTATACCCGAGGCACAGCTCCTGCGCTAGCAACACATTGTCGCTAATGCGTCGACCTGGTATGAACGCTGTCTGAGAGCCGTGCACCAACGAAGGTAAGTGTATCTTAAGTCGGTTGGCCAGGATCTTGGAGATCACCTTGTAAAGTACATTACAGCATGAGATCGCCTAAAGTCAGTCGCCCGCCTCGGTGCATCCCTCTTAGGGATCAATGTGATGAGTGTGCTATTGAGCCCCTCAAGAAGCCTCCCCGAAACGAAGAAGTCCTGTACCGCCTCGACCACCGCATCTCCCATAATCCCCCATGCCGCTCGAAAGAAAGCAACTGTATACCCGTCAGGGCCAGGCGCTTTCTCATCCCCCATAGAGAAGAGCGCCGTCCGAACCTCCATATTAGTGACTACGCCAATCATGGAAGCAGCATTCGCTGGGGAAAGCGTCCGTACCACAGCACTCTGCACATCAGAATCAGCAATCGGCGCCGAGTGCATAGACTGACACAATAAGTCCCGATAGAACCCAATCAACTCGCCTTCCACCTCATCCGGCTCCTCCAGAAGGGTTCCCGTGGCCGTCTCCAAAGACCAGATCCGGTTAGCAGCCCGGCGCATGGCGACCCTATGAAAGAAGTAGGACGTGCATTGATCGCCATCCTTGAGCCACGCAACTTAGCCCGCTGTGATAATACCGACTGCTCCGCCATCACCGCTTTCGCATATAACATCCGGCATATCCGTTCAAGGTAAAAAAACCCTCTTCATTTGGATACCGTGTAGCATAGTCCTGTGCAATATCGAGAAAATATTTGGCCTCCGTGACATTTGCCGTCAAATCCCCTTTCGACCGTCGCAGCTCTAGGAGGGAAGACTTCAACATCTTCAGCCATCTCACCAACACGAAACATGGGATAGCCCGTAATAGGCACACTCCAGGCATTCTGAACCAAATCGAAGAATCTCGGATCCTTCGCCAAGAAGTTGTCGAATCGAAATGTCACCTTATGCTGTCGCGCTACAGTGGCACCTAAAAGGACTGGCGAGTGATCTGAAGTCGCAGGTAAGCCACAACGACAGAAGGCGTTTGTAAATCTGGCAAACCATTGCGGGTTACCCAATATTCGATCCAAGCGCCGTCAAAAGATCCGCACTCACTAAGCATGCTCGAAAGTCTGCCATATCATGAATAGAGGGCGATCCCCCTCTTCCCTCATCCAGATGTAACATAGCATTGAAGTCCCCCATGACTAGCCAGGCATCCGCCACCCGAACAGCAGACATAGCAGTCAATTCCTCCCATAAGGACAAGCTCTCCTCCCTCCTTGAATGCCCATATGCGAAAGAAATAAAGACTGTCTCCTTGGTCACCAACGAATCAACCCGGCAGTGGATAGCTTGAGTCGAGAAACCAAGAACCCCCACCATCAGGACCGATGGGTCCCAACCTACCCAGATGCGCGACGCTGGGCCGTCATCATACTCAAAGAACCAACTCCAACGAGTCCTAATGCCTGTCGATATAAAATCAGCATTAGACGCCGACACTCGTGTCTCGATTAGCCCAATCATACATAGCCCTTCTCGCGAAATCAATTCCCCCACCGCCCTCCTGTGGTCTTGCTTATTAAGACCACGTACATTCCAGGATCCGACGGCTAACATAAAGGCACCCCAGTGCGGGCTGCATCTGCTTTAGGGCCCGTATAGATAGTCAAGTCAGTCACTTCAGGTACTGAGCGAAGCAATTCGAATCGATTCCGATCGCCCGAAGTCGAGGGCACATTGGCATCCGGGGGCCTTGTCATGGCCCCCTCCCCCTGTCCAACCACGGCAGATGATCTATCACTTCCTCCCTCCTTCAACGTACCCAAGATCGCCTTGCCTTTGACCCCCACAAGTCGCCATGCATCTTGCGGAGTTGGGGATGCTCTGCGAGGCACATCCATCCGACTAGGACGCCGTGGACCCGATCTCTGTCGGGCCGGTCTACGATTCCGGCCCAGCCGATGTTCTTCACCTGTGGTCCCACGAGATTTCCCATGAGGCGCTGCCGCAACACGCCCCGGCTCGTCACTCGTCGCTAGCGCTGCCCCGGCCGGCTTGGCAGATTGTTGTGGACAGTGTGCTGCCCCATGCGCCCATGAGTTACAGTGCGAGCACGGAGATGGTTTCCAGTCATACCCCACCTGGATCGAACAATAGCATCATCCTCCTCACCATCCCCCTGGATCAACACCTCACAAGTCTCACTAAGCGGCTCAGAGAGCGGCTTCATGACACAGATACGTGCATAGTCCAATCGTTCACCATTCGCCGTGATACTATCCGCAAACAATGGACGCCCAACAGCACTCGCAACCAACCCAAGGCCTTCCTGCGTCCACAACTCGCACGGTACATTCCGTAGTCTCACCCACAATGGCACCTCCACCAACTCCCGTCGTGCAAATGACATGCGAGGTCGCCACGGTTCCAAGAATAAGGGTTGCCCTTGCATGAGCCAAGGGCCCCCCTCTAACACTCCCATTTTAGCCTCATTGGATTCAAACCGAAACATGAAGAACCCATTAATAGTTGTCCGTACTTCAACAAGGCCCTTCCAAACTGATCGAAAATGGCGTTCCACAAACGGAAAGTACGGTTTGCGCCCTAGAAAGTAGCCCACAAGCGTATGTTGCCATCGATCGCACCCTCGGCGTGCCATCTCCGCCGTTGCTCGCTAGCCACCCCATTCACTACAGTTGGCGGTGTGTATGATAATGCCATAGTCTTGGATGGCACGTATGGTCGTGAAGGGGCATCTCGTTGGACAGCCGCCACAAAGGAATCCGGCTCTGCATGCCCTGCCGCCGTCATCGTGCCCGGCCCCAGTCATGTAAAGACGGATCCATGAAACGGGGTAGTACCTCCCTTCCCAAGCGACTTCCCCGTCATGGCAGCCACCGCAGCTTCAGCCACGTTGCCAGCCCCAAAAATCGCAGCCTCACCCCCGGTCGCCCTCTTCTGCTGCATGGGCGTCGATGTTCCCGGTGAGCGTCCATCACCCCTCAGGTGCCGCAGCAGTAAACCCACGTCGCCGATTAATTCCGTCCTCACCGGCGCAACATCAGATGACGACGAAGGGGGCAACTCGGCCGATACAATCACCCGCTCAGACCCGAAAACCCTAGCTGGGTGAGTCGTAACCAACCCCGTCCTATCATCAACCACGATTTCCTCATCAACGGGGTCATCAACCATCATGGCTCCCATATCCACGAACCGCCGAGCCGTCATACGCGTTGGCGGTGGAGTTCCTGGCGCCACCACTGTGGTCGACGCTTAGGGTTTCTCAGAATTCCCTGAAGCGGAACCTGCAGCGGAACTGCAGCATTAGCAAAGCCCATATGCGCAGGTGGCGATCCATTCGAGACCCTAGGCCCATTCCCAGTCTGGCCCGCCGCCTGAGGCATGCCCGAATTAGTCCTAGCCGTCACCATCCCTCGATCAGCGTCGTCATTTGCCCCGTCAGATTCGCGCGAAGTCACCTGCTCAACCCTAGCAGGTCCACCGTCACCCATGGGCGTAGAAACAGCCCGATTAGGCTGTCCTCCCTCGTCGGAAAACCCAGTCTCAATCTGCATCCCTTCAGCGCCGGCAATCTTGTTCTGCAGTGCCCGGAAACGAACCCCATCGAAGCACGCTGCAAAATCCGGATATGCCGCGGTCAAGGCATCCAAATCCAAGAGAGCCGGGGCAGCCCCTTGCGCCGTCAGTGCTGGCTGATCGCGCTCCATCACCACCGGATCAGCGATGGTCGCCATGGCCCGATCAGGTGGATCGGGTGAATTCCCCGGCGATTGCATATCGCCAAGAAACCCTAGTCGCCACAAACCTCGCTCCAATCAGTCCCACCTCGACCAGATTGGTGAGGGAGGATACCAGGATCACCGGCCGGCCAAGAAGAGCCAGAGACGACGGCGATCGGACGTCAAAACGCTGAAAAAACCCCGAAATTTGAAAATCCCGCCTACTGTGTGAAAATCGCACCTACTGACGGTGTTAGAGAGAAAGTCAACGAAAGTCAACTCCGCGTTTTTTCTCTCAACATTTATTTTTTGATTGTCGATTCTCACGCGACTGTGTTCGGATGCTGAGGCAGAAGATCAGGTGGGGATGGCGGTATCAGGACTGGGGGCAGGGTATACGGTGGGCCGCATTGCGATGGCGTGGCCATCATCTCCTACAGTTCGCCTACCGTCACGTCCTTGCTTCGTTGGAATATCACATTTGGCAGGCACGCAACAAGCGCTGGAAGGAGGGGGCTATCACGACTCCAGATAGGCTGGTTGCTGTTGTCCTCGATATGGTTTGTATGCGGCTTACTGGGACATCGCCCAAGTTCGCTCTACAGAGAGCAGTCATTCGACGTCTCTGGCGAGTAGCTTGGTAGTGCGTTGGATGTTTTAGCTTTCGTTTTGTTGGTCTATGCCAGTAGTCTGTTACTGGTTTGCACGTGAGGAGTCACACCCTCACTCATCTGTACATTTACCCCCTTATATATATACACGGAACTTACTCCAAAAACAAAAAAAAAAAAATTTAAAGTCTGCTTGGCATCTGGCGGTGCGATAACTAAATATAACCCGAATGTTTGAGTTGGACGTCTGATTCTCGTGGGAACGAGGGAGGAGACACCGGACAGTCCTTAATCTCAGCATTAAATTAAAAGTTCGTAAGTCTATGGATTCTAGGTGGGTGACTAGATATCCGAATATGACTTATTCATTGACGACCACATAGTATCGGTAGTATCACCGATTACCTGAGAGGTTGTGGGTCGTGATGGAGATATCGGTGATTGGAGAGATCGCATATTCGGACATTCGGCTCGTATTCGTCTAGATCACATGACTAGGATGTTGTCAATGATTGAACGAATGACTGTAGCAGCCTCAGACCGATAGGGTCACTGACGGATTTGCTTTCACGATTTCGGTTTATCGCTAGTTGGCTAGGTCCGCAAGTGTTCGGAAATGGAACACGGGCCAGCGACGAAACGCAACTGACTTTACGGAGGTGATTGACGGGCTTTGACTGCTATCAGGATTCACTGCCTATATTCGTATAGGTTAACGTCCTATTAGGTAATTGGAGAACGACGATTGTAAAGCCTTCGGCCGAAGCTTGGAAAGCTCGCTCGTATTAGATACGAAGCAGAGTTTAAATAATCGGTTGCGTCTCAATTATAACATAGGTTGGGTTAGTGAGTTTGACATTTACATGGCTCTCACCTAACCGGGACGCAAGTGAAAGGCGTAAGATGTATTTAAATGTATACACTATAGTCGGTTCGCCCGAATTTCGATTGGATCAAAATTCTTTCTCAACTGGGATCTGTCCGGTACCGCAGGATTGGCTAGGCGAATACCGGGACTCACGAATTCCTCCCGTGCCAGTTGAGACGGACCTAGAGAGTCGCGCTTAAAAATGGTAATGAACTGAACGAAAACGACGAGCTTTTCTCTAGAACCTAACGAATGGGATTCGTTGAGGTAGTGGCAAAGTTGATACGAGGTGTCGATGATTTAGTTAAATTCCGGTTTGACGGTCACGGGAATAATTAGGACTTGAGATTGTCCTAAGTGCTTAATTAATTAACTAAATGAGGCTCAATTATTAATAAAATAATTAGATTGGATTTAATTATTTTATTACTTAAAGTTGAGGGACTAAATTAAGAATTTAGAAACCTCGGGGCCAAAATAGAATTACTTGAAAATATGCATCTTGACTTGATGGTCTCGGACATGTGTCAATTCCATTTCATGCCACATTGATTGAGGTGCCATATGAGTCATACTTTGAGAGCTTAACAAGTGTTAAAGAAAAACAATAAAATAATGGTAGTGAATTTTTACTACAAGAAACATGCATAATAGAGTTGATATAGAACTTGGTTCTTTAAGTAAAAAAAAGGATAGAGCAAGTACGTAAGAATGGTCCAAGCCTAAGTCCTTGGTACTTTGCTCTCAACAACAACATACTAGAGAGAATAACATAAAGTGAGCTTAGGTTTTGAACTTCTCAAGCCACGTCAAGCCACGGGATCGTTTGACGAGTCCCGACGCCCAAACCGAACTGTGCTAGCCATCGGGAGCAGTCTCCGAGGTTCGATCAAGGACATATCGGCGTGAGGATCTAACCCGAAGGCCTCGGGAATTAGACGAGGCGCAGCGACTCTCATCCGAGGTGTAATCACGTACGCCGAAGGTATATTTCGAACCCTACTGATTTGATTTTATGAAAAGTACCAAACGACATCAGAATGATTCGAAAGACCCCTCATTACTATCGTCGGGAAGTGTAGAATCAATCTGGAAAATTTAGTATTGATTGGAAATCATTTCGGTTGTCAAACTGTCGAAAGACAGCAGACTGCCGCTTTACGAAAAAATACCAAACGACATCGGAATGATTCGAAAGACCCCTCGTTTTACGATCGTTGGGAAGTGTAGAACCAATCTGGATATTTTGGTATCGATCGGAAATCGTTTCAGTTGCCAAATTGTCGAAATACTGGTGGCTGCCGCTGTGTTCGAACTAGTTTGGAATGAAATTATTAATTCGAATAAATTTGTATTAAATTCGAATTTGAGAAGTTCAAATTAAACGTGGTCTCATGAGGCTCAGGGCTGTATATTGGGCCCTCGGGAGAAGCCGAAGGGCGCTAGGTCGAGTTTAGATGTTGAAAATCGAAAATTCATTACCCTACGCCGCTCGGTTCAAAACGTGCTTCCGCTATCGCCACGTTGCATTGTTCCGGGGCCGGCGTCGATTAATTGGGCCCACCCCAACATTACTAAGCTGATCATGGATGCAGCATCCGCTGGGGTAAGCATACGCTCCACAGCTCTTTGCACATCAGCACTATCAATAGGGGAAGAATGCGCAGATTGACCCAATAATTCCTGGTAGAATCCAATCAGCTCACCTTCTACTGCATCCCGCTCCTCCAACAGGTGCTCGTAGTAGTCTCAAGAGACCAGATTCGGTTAGAGGCACGTCGCATGGCTACCCATCGAAAGAAGTAGGACGTGCACTGTCCCCGTCCTTTAGCCATGCAAGCTTTGCCCGCTGCGATAATGCCGACTGCTCCACAACCACCGCTTTGGCATAAAGTGCTCGGCATAAGCGTTCCAGCTCAAAAACCGCATCCTCAGTAGGAAATCGTGTGCGAAGTCCTGCGCAGTATCAAGAAAATATTTTGCTTCCGGGACATTCGTCGGTGAGTCCCCCTTGGCTCGTCGCAATCCCATCAAAGAAGACTTCAACATCTTCAACCTCCTAACAAGCACGAACATAGGAAAACCACTCAGGTGAGCATTCCAGACATTTTGCACCACTCCCAAGAAGGATGGATCTTTCGTCAAGAAGTTATCAAATCGAAGGTCGCCTTATGGTATCGCGGCACAGAGGCCCCTAATAGCAAAGGCGAATGATCCGAGGTAGCTGGTAGGCCACAACGGCAGAATGCCTCCGGATATCTAGCGAACCACTGAGGGTTGCCCAAAATGCGATCTAAGCGTCGCCATATCCCGCATCTCCTCGCCGCTGGTTATACCATGTGAAGACCTGGCCCAACGTAGGTATTGTCACCAAATCAGCACCAACTAAGCATGCCTGGAAATCTTCCATATCTTAAATAGGAGGCGATCCCCCACGTCCCTCAGCCGTGTGCAATATAGCATTGAGGTTCCCCATGACTATCCATGCATCCGCCACACGTGCTGCAGACGTAGTAATCAACTCATCCCATGATGATAGCCTTTCCTCCCTCCTGGACATCCCATAAACAAAGGACACGAACACCATTTCCCTCGTCATCGCCGACTCCACGCGACAATGAATGGCCTGTGCTGAAGCCCCAAGAACCTCCACAGTAAGAATAGATGGATCCCAGCCTACCCATATTCCCGACTCTGGCCATCATCGTACTCAAAGAACCATCGCCACTGGGTTCTAATACCACTAGATATAACCCCGCATTAGACAGCGACACTCTCGTTTCTAGCAACCTAATCATAGAAAGCCCCTCCCTCAACAGCAACTCCCCCACCGCCCTCCTGTGGTCTTGCTTGTTCAGACCATGCACAATCCATGCACCCACAGCTAACATAAAGGCACCCCGCTTCGGGCTGCATTTGCTTTAGGGCCCATATGAGATATGTGGTCAGTAACATCAGGCATATCCCAAAGTATGTCGAATCGGTTCTGCTCCCCCGAAGAGAGCATAGCGGTCTCGTCTGGCGGTCGAGACATGCTCCCCGTCCTTGGCCATCACCCACTGGCGTACGGCCCTCGCTATCCGTCGCAGCCCTCACCAAGACGGCTTTTCCCCTTGCTCCCACCTGGTGCCATTCGTCATGAGGGCTTGATAGACTCCGTGACCCACCGTCTTCCATACGCACTAGACACGAAAATTGTCTCCCCCGTCATTGCCAGCTCCACGCGACAATGTACAGCTTGGGATGAGAACCCAAGGACATCCACAGTCATGACCGATGGGTCCCACCAACCCATATGCGCGACGATGACCCATCATCATAATCAAAGAACCACCGCCAATTAGATCTAATGCTACTCGATAAAAAAAACCCGCATTAGACTCCGCTACTCTCGTCTCTAGCAGCCCAATCATATGCAGTCCCTCGCGCGAGATCAACTCCCCCACCGCCCTCCTGTGGTCTTACTTGTTAAGACCAAGCAGATTCCATGCTCCCACAGCTAACATAAGGCAGATCTTGGGCTGCACTTGCTTTAGGGCCCGTATGAGAAATATAGTCATTGACTTCAGGCATGTCCTGAAGTATATCAAACCTGTTCCGCTTCCCAATCGACGGAGAACAACGCCGTCTGGAGGGCGTGATGTGCTACCCGCCCACAGGCTAACAACATCTTGCTGGGGGTCTTTGCCAATTTCAGTTCGCACTAAGATGGCCTTGCCCTTGGCCCCCACCTGTTGCCATTCGTCCTGCGGCCGTGATAGGTTTCTCGAATCAGCCACCCTCTCCACGGTTTCCTGGCCCATGCCGGCCGCCCTTACTATGACGAGAGCGTGGCCTATGGCGAGGCTTGCCCATGTGCCGCTCCGTCCTACCCAGCTGGTGTGTCGAGCCATCCCTTTCCTTCATAAGGGAGTCCGTCGGTAACTCAGATTGCCGCTGAGGTGGTGATGGGCCCGTCAGCAGCACCGGTGGCTGCGGACAGTGGGCCGCCACGTGCGCCCATGACGTACAATGAGGACATTTCGAGGGCTTCCATTCATACTCCACCCTTATTTGGACCGTCAATTCCTCCTCCCCCTCTTCGCCTTGAAGCAACACATTAAATGTCTCCAAGAATGGGTCTGAGAGCTGTTTCATTACGCATATACGAGCATAATCAATTCGTTCACCCGTTGCCGTGATTCCATCAGCATACGTTGGACGTCCCACTGCACTGGCAACCAATCCAAGACCCTCTTGTGTCCAGAGTTCGCACGGTACATCCCATAACCTAACCCACAGAGGGACCTCCACCAACTTTCTTCGTGCAAAGGACATTCGTGGACGCCACGGCTCTAGGAATAACGGTTGGCCTTGCATGAGCCAAGGACCACCCTCTAAGACCACGTTACGTACGTCATCAGACGCAAATCTGAACAGGAAAAACCCGTTGGTGGTAGTCCGTATCTCAACTAGGCCCTTCCAATCGATCTGAAATGACGTTCTACGAACGGGAACTATGGCTTACGACCAATGAAATAACCCACGAGAGTATGCTGCCATCTTTCCCGGCCCCATCTCGCCACCTCCAATGGGGCCCGAACGACAGCCACCCCATTCACTAGAGAGGGCGGGGTGTAAGTGTAACGACCTGTCCCATACCGGGCGTCACTGTAGCATCGGTCCTTATCGGGACACGTGGGGTTGGGCCCACCACACTCCGACTGATAGTCTGGCCCCACTGTATCACCATTTGACCTTTCAGCGTGCTTCGTCCTCGCTCGCCTGGTTCATCCCCGAACCAACACCGTATTGTGAGAGGTTGTGCTCTAATACCACCTGTAACGACCTGTTGGGACCTCTGGAACTGTTTATTTATGACACCTACATAGCCTTTTCTTCTCTGTTTTTTTGGCTTTGGCTCTGTTGGGACTTTGTAGGTTGTCTGGTAACGTTGCCCTTGGTCGGTTGTTCATTACCGTTTGGTAAGTCGTGAGCGGTATCACGCACGCTGTACTGTAACTCTTGTTTTCCATTTATTTAGTGACCCTTTCCAAAAAAATGTAACGACCTGTCCCATACCGGGCATCACTGTAGCATCGGTCCTTACGGGACACGTGGGGTTGGGCCCACCACACTCCGACTGATAGTCTGGCCCCACTGTATCACCATTTGACCTTTCAGCGTACTTCATCCTCGCTCACACGCACCATGGGCAAACTTCCCAGGGGGTCACCCATCCCAAGATTATTTCAAGTCAAGCACGCTTAACTTTGAAGTTCTTTCGGATAGACTCCCGAAAAGGTAGGTCGACCTTGGTGATATGAGTAGTTTTATCAATTCTCTTATACGAATCTTAGTCTGACACGCCCATACATTGTCAGTCTCAGGATCCCCTCTCATTCGGGTGTCGGATCGGTTCGTTCATGTACCCCTTCGCCTAGAAGCCTGCCAGGAGCCGCTCCTTGTCGTGCACCTCTCTGGCACCGGCGATCACTCCCCGCCCTCATCGGCCCCGGGCGTCACAGTAAGATAGTGCCATATTTCGTAGGCAAGCAGCCTCGTTCCCATTAGGTGAGGGTGCCACTCCACTCCTTTTGACGGCCGCTGCGAACGACGGTGGGTGACCGGCCCGGCAGCATTCGCCCGAATAGGCCAAGTCGCGAGAACACCGCCCAACATTCGGGAAAAACCTTTGTTCTGCAGAAACCCTAGCTGCCGACAGCCTTGCGCCAGGCCCAGTAGGGCCCATTATCAGCGGCGGCGCAGAAACCCTAGCCGCCATTATCCCCGTCGTCGCATCACCCAGGCCGGCGCTGGTTGGACAGCCGTCACAGCACCTTCAGAAGCCGTAATCGGAGTCATCTCGCCATCGTCAGCCCCAGATGACGCTTCAAAAGAGTCGGCACTGATTTCCTCATCAAGATCTTCGTCCTCCATGGCCGTCTCTATCGTCCTCCGCTGTGGCGGTGGTGTTCCCGGTCGTCCCCAGGGGGATTGTCCATCAGGCCGTGGATTTCCCAGATTTCGCGTCGGGACTACAATAACCCCAGCCGTCGTCTGATGGCCGCCACACATAGGTCCTCCCGTAGGCGTCGCCGACCTCGTCGTACCATCAGTCGTGACCCGTTTGTCGTCCCCCACCACATGCTGCCCATGAACGCGCCCCATCAGCCCACGAAAACGCGCCTCATCAAAGCAGGCTGCGAATTCGGGGTGGGCTGGTTTGGGCCGAGTGGGGTAGCGTCGGCGGTGGTTGTGGCATGGTAGTAGCGCTGTTGATGCGAGCCATTAGGGCCTCAAAGGCGGCGACATCAAATCGGTTATCCAAACTCGGAATGGCATTCCTAAGCAGCACATAGTCTGGCTGGGGTTCAAGATGATCCATATTATCCATCAGAGGCAGCTCCGGCAAGAACGACGAGAGCCAAAGACAGCGGAAGTTCAAAGGTTGCGTAGGGTTTTGATGGGATGCGGGCTGGAAAATGAAAGGTCATGGCCCTCCCATCACCGTCTGATCCCGGCGGTGGAGGGCGGGAGTTGGGCGGTTCGGGTCAGCAGTGAGGCGTGGTCGTCGTCGGCGGCTAACAAGGTGGTCGGCGGTTGTGATGGGTCGATCAAGAAGGTGAAGGTCACGTTGGTGTTAGCGTGTGAAAATCGCACGCACTGGAGGTAAAAATCGTTGCTTCGATATCGACTCAGATGGTGGTGTCATATGATGGTTGCTGGTTCCTGTTTTTGTCCATTTAAAGCATATAGGTTTCGGAATATTTTTTGGGTCATAAGGTACATGTTTATTGGTTCAATTATGACATATTTTTTGGGCCATATGTTATGTAAGTCCAGATTATCCAAGAATACTTTGATAAAGATTAAAACCTTCGTTGAACTTGAACATTGTTGAATGATTTAGAGGGTTTGCATACGTGAAGTAGTTTAAGCACATGGAAACTTAGATTAGAATAAGGTTAGGGTTTAGGGTTTAATACCTTGAAATGGTATTAAGCCCATTGGGCCCCAACAACCCATTACAACTACAACCCAAATATGTAATAATAAAACACATCAAGAAAAAAAAGACTTTCTCTCTAGGGCTATCCTACCGATCATCCACCGCTGTTTCCGACCTAAACCTTAGGGTGACGGCTGGCCGGTGGTCGTCTGCTCCGGGAGTACGCGACGGCAAGGGGTTCTTTGGAGGCTTTTGAGCGTGTGTTGGAGGAAATCATGATCTAGGTTTACTGTTCCAATGGGATGAAGTCAGATTCAGATGGTCCGGCGGTGGCTGATAGCCGTGCCATCATCACGGCGAGTGGAACGAGAGGGTCAGGGATCGCAATCGGCACTTATGGTGGTTCCACGATCTGATCATCGACGGGCATCGCTAGCGAGTGGACTGATCGACGATGGAAAAACGTCTAAGGTGGCGGCTGAGGATGTATCGCCGGCAATTCTAGGGTTACTAGATCTGACGGCTTTGAATGCATATCCGGCCTTCGCGGATTGCTTTGACGAGCCCCGGTTCCGAGAACTAATGGGCCGGGTGCATGGCCCAAATCAAGACGGGCTGAAGGGAGGCGCGATTCAGGCACCGACGGTTGTGGACTCGACGCGGCTGCCACATTAGCAAGGATCGCCTCGACGAATTGGATCTGGACTACTTCATTGAAGGGCATTCTGAAGAACACGTCGCGGCCTAATCGCCGCCTTCCTTGGGGCGGCCGGCCACGCCTCCACCACGAGGCATAACGGCGCGATGCTGTGTGGATATGGGAGGGACTTCTGATGACGAACAGGTGGAGGAAGAGACCATTGTTGAGGATGCTAAGGGGGTGGACTCCATTACTGCACGAGCCCCACCTACAGCTAGGGTTTCTCAATTGGAGATGTTGCGACCCGCACCATGGCTGCGCGATGGCTGAGAAGCAGAGCCAAAATGGACCTATAGGGGCTACGCCTCTAAGACCTAGTAGACCATCGGCGAGGGAACAAGCCGACCCTGTTCCGGCATATTCTTTTGCCGCGATTGTGCTGGGGCGATCATTGCCGGCTAGCTGTTCGACGCTGGGACAGAACCGGTTGATGCTTTCGTATAAATTAACAACACTTGTGACAGACTCAATCCCAGTGGTGGCTCCGTCGTGGGAAGTTGCTATGAAGGGTTTTTCGCGATGGGAGAATACCTTGGTCGAATATTTTGTTGGGAAGAAACCCTATTTCCCGTTTGTTGAACATTATGTACGTTCTCGTGGAAGGGATTATTAGAAGTCCGGGCAAACTCAAATGGATTTTTTAAGTTTCGATTCGAATCTGATTGGCGATGACGACGGCCCTTGAGGGGGCCCGTGGTTGATGCAAGGCCAACCGTTACTGTTGGAAGTTCTGCGACCTGGTATGTCTCTCGAACGGCAAGAAATTACTGAGATTCGCTATGGGTAAAGCTGTGGAATGTCCCAGGCAAGTTTTGGACTCGAGACAGACTAAGTGAGGTGGCTAGTGTTGTGTGACGTCACTCTTTGCTGACGGGGTAACGGCACGAGGCGACTGTATTGACTATGCACGCGTATGTGTGATGAAACTGTTAGGGAGTGTGCCCTCCGAATGCCATACGAGGACTAGGAATAGTATAGGGCGCACAGTGATGTATATGTCGCTAGACAGTTTTATTGTATATACTATCAAAATAAAGTAATGAATATTATTTTCATTATAATAAAGGCATTATTATTTATTTATCGAATTTAAAGTCTGCTTGGCATCTGGCGGTGCGATAAAGAAATAACACCCGAATGTTTGAGTTTGACGTCTGATTCTCGTGGGGACGAGGGAGGAGACACCGGACGGTCCTTAATCTCAGCATTAAATAAAAAGTCCGTAAGTCTAAGGATTCTAGGTGGGTGACTAGATATCCGAATATGACTTATTCATTGACGACCACATACTATCGGTAGTGTCACCGTTACCTGAGAGGTTGTGGGTCGTGATGGAGATATCGGTGATCGGAGAGATCGCGTATTCGGACATTCGGCTCGTATTCGTCTCGATCACATGACTGGGATGTTGTCAATGATTGAACGAATGACTATAGCAGCCTCAGACCGATGGGTCACTGACGGATTTGCTTTCGCGATTTCGGTTTGTCGTTAGTTGGCTAGGTCCGCAAGTGTTCGGAAATGGGACACGGGCCAGCGACGAAAACGAAATGCAACTGACTTATGGAGGTGTTGTCGGGCTTTGACTGCTATCGGATTCAATGCCTATATTCGTATAGGTTAACGTCCTATGAGGTAATTGGAGAACGACGATTGTAAAGCCTTCGGCCGAAGCTTAAAAGCTCGCTCGTGTTAGATACGGAGCGGAGTTTAAATGATCGGTGGGTCTCGATTATAACATAGAGTTAGGTTAGACATTTACATGGCTCTCACCTAACCGGGACACAAGTGAAAGGCGTAAGAGGTATTTAAATGTATACACTATAGTCGGTTCGCTCGAATTTCGATTAGATGAAGAGGGCAAAGCAGACTGCACTTGTCGTCACCTCTTCGAAGCCCCAGAAAGGCAAAATGAAGAAGGGCAACAAGCTCAAGCCAACAGGGAAGGTTTCTAAGAAGAACAAATCTTCTGGGAAATCGAAGCAGACCGGTGTAAAGCCGATAGATAGGTGTCTGCATTGCGGTGTGCTAGGCCACTGGAAGCGGGACTGTCTGAAGCTCAAGGGTGAGCAGGCTGCGTCAGGTAAGGAACTTAATGTTTTAGAAACAGTTTGTTCATCATCTATATACTATACTTCCTGGATATTGGATCGGGAGCTAGTACTCACATTTGTGTGTCCACGCAGGGTCTGGGACCAAGTAGAGCGCTTGGGGAACGGGAGATCGAGGTCAGAGTGGGTAGCGGGGATAGTCTCTCGGCAAGCCACATAGGATCGAGATCTCTTACATTGTTATCTGGGCATGTGTTGCGTTTGTACGATTGTCTTGTACTCCCGAGGGGTTTTAAGAACATCGTCTCCATTCCTCTTCTGAGCAGGAATGGTTATGTATTTAACTTTAATAAAAATACATGCCACATTAAGTATCGAAACAAAAATGTTGGCAACGCGACACTGTTTAATGGTTTGTACTATTTAAACACCCAGAACGACGTATCTGTGAATACTGTCACAAACAAACGAAAGTCAGGAATAAATACGAGGTACTTGTGGCATCTTCGATTAGGGCATGCTGGAGAACGCAAGATCCACGAGTTGGAGGAAAAACGGGATTTTGAAACCGTTGGGATCAGATCCCTATCCGACTTGTGAGTCGTGCTCCAAGGTAAAATGACCCGATCACCCTTCACCGGGACATTTAATAAAGCCACGGAAATTCTCGGTTTAATTCACACGGACGTTTGCGGGCCATTCAATGTGAAGGCTCGAGGTGACTTCCACTATTTTATTACCTTCACGGATGATCACAGTCGTTACGGACTAGTGTATCTGATGAGGTATAAAGCTGATGCTCTTGAAAGGTTCAAGGAGTATAAGGCATTAGTGGAAAAGCAAACGTCGAAACTCATTAAAGCCATTCGATCGAATCGAGGAGGCGAGTACATGAGTGTCGAGTTTCACCAATTCTTGAAGGAGAATGGAATATTATCACAGATGACTCCGCCCGGTACGCCACAGTTAAATGGCGTGGCCGAACGTAGAAACCGAGCTTTATTAGATATGGTTCGTTCTATGTTAAGCTATACAGATTTACCGATATCGTTGTGGGGATACGTGCTTTTGACAGTGGCTTATACCATAAACGGTGTCCCTCGAAGTCTGTTAACGGCATTCCGTATGAGATATGGACTGGTCGTTTACCCAGCTTATCACATATTAGGATTTGGGGTTGCCCGGCCTATGTGAAAAAGTTGAAGGCAGACAAATTGGAGTCTAGGTCTCTGAAAAGGTCGTTCATAGGTTACCCTGAAAGCTCTATGGGGTACCTATTCTACTTTCACGATGATCAGAGGATCGTTGTGGGCCTACACGCACATTTTCTCGAGGAAGAGTTCATTCGAGATTGTGGCGTTGGCCGAGAAGTCACTCTCGAGAAGCAGTCGACCGAAACGCCCTCACAGGATTTGGAATTGGATGGTTCGAGTGAAGCAGTCTTGCGACGATCTGAAAGGGTCACACGTTGAATACGATTATGTTGCGACTAGGGGACTTCTAAGAGAAGATCCCGCTACTTTCGATCAAGCTATATCCGATGTGACTCAACAAGATGGATTGAAGCTATGCGGGCTGAGATAGACTCAATGTACTCAACAAAGTCTGGACTCTTGTAGACCTACCGAGCGGTTTTTAGAACAATTGGTTGTAATGGATATATAAGAGAAAGATTGGATCTGACGGACAAGTTGAGACATACAGGCCAGGTTGGTTGCCAAGGGCTATAACCAAAGGAGGGAGTCGACTATGAGGAGACCTTCTCGCCTGTAGCCATGATCAAGTCTATCCGCATAATGCTCGCAATAGCTGTGCACTATGATTATGAGATTTGGCAGATGGACGTCAAAACGGCGTTCCTTAATGGATTCCTCAGGATGAGATTTATATGGAGCAGCCAAAAGATTTTGAGTCGCATACAGATGCTCACAAAGTGTGCAAACTGAATCGGTCCATTACGGACTGAAACAGGCCTCTCGTAGCTGGAACCTACATTTCGATGAAGCAGTTCGGAACTTCGGATTCGAGAAAACGTAGACGAGCCATGTGTCTACAGAAAGAGCAGTGGGAGTATGGTGGTGTCGTTCCTTGTATGTACGTGGATGATATCCTTTTGATAGAAAACGACATCGGGATGCTCTCGTCGGTGAAAGCATGGCTTTCAACCGAATTCTCATGAAAGATCTGGGAGAAGCGACAGATATACTTGGTATTCGCTTGTTCAGGGATAGAGCCAACACAACGATCGGCTTATCTCAGGCCCTTTACTTAGAGAAAATCCTAAAGAAATTCAGAATGGATGACTCTAAGAGAGGGTTCTTGCCTATGCGACATGGGGTCCATTTATCGAAATCAATGTCACCTCAAAGTGAGGAACACCGACGACGGATGAGTGGGATACCCTATGCGTCTGCGGTGGGTAGTCTGATGTACGCGATGTTGTGTACCGGCCGAACATTGCCTACGCTGTGAGCATGGTTAGTCGGTTTCAGGCAAACCAGAGGAAGGACACTGGACTACCGTTAAGAATATCTTTAAGAACATTAGACGGACTAAAGACTTAACGCTTGTCTATGGAGGGACCGGGACTAGAAGTAGAAGGTTACGCCAGATTCGGACTTCCAATCGGACGTGGATGACCGAAAATCTACTTCAGGTTTTGTATTCGTGCTCAACGGTGGGGCAGTGTCTTGGAGAAGCTCAAGCAAAGCACGACTGCCGATTCCACGTGTGAGGCAGAGTACATAGCAGCCTCAGATGCAGCTAAAGAAGCTGTTTGGATGAAAATTTCTTGGAGGAACTTACTGTGGTACCAGTTGCGGACAGACCGCTTACACTTTGGTGCGATAATAGCGGTGCAGTCGCGCAAGCAAAGGAACCACGATCTCATAGCAAGTCCAATCGAGAGAAAATATCACGTACTACGTGAGTTCGTTGAAAACGGGTTGGTCGCCGTGCAGAAAATCGCCAGCGCGTAAACCGTGTCGGACCCACTCACGAAGCCCTTCTCCCAGGCAGTTATGGAACAGCATTTGGACAAGATGGGGCTACGATACCATTGTGACTGGCATTAGGTGCCAGCACATGGCATTCGAGTGCAAGTGGGAGGCTGTTAGGGAGTGTGCCTTGGAATGCCATACGAGGACTAGGAATAGTATAGGCGCACAATGATGTATAGGTCGCTAGACAGTTTTATTGTATATACTATCAAAATAAAGTAGTGAATATTATTTTATTATAATAAAGGCATTATTATTTATTTATCGAATTTAAAGTCTGCTTGGCAGCTGGCAGTGCGATAAATAAATAACACCCGAATGTTTGAGTTGGACGTCTGATCTCGTGGGGACGAGGGAGGAGACACCGGACAGTCCTTAATCTCAGCATTAAATAAAAAGTCTGTAAGTCTAAGGATTCTATGTGGGTGACTAGATATCCGAATATGACTTATTCATTGATGACCACATAGTATCGGTAGTGTCACCGATTACCTGAGAGGTTGTGGGTCGTGATGGAGATATCGGTGATCGGAGAGATCGCGTATTCGAACATTCGGCTCGTATTCGTCTCGATCACATGACTAGGATGTTGTCAATGATTGAACGAATGACTATTGCAGCCTCAGACCGATAGGGTCATTGACGGATTTGCTTTCGCGATTTGGTTTGTCGCTAGTGGCTAGGTCCGCAAGTGTTCGGAAATGGGACACGGGCCAGCGACGAAACACAACTGACTTTACGGAGGTGATTGCTAGGCTTTGACTGCTATTGGGATTCACTGCCTATATGCGTATAGGTTAACGTCCTATGAGGTAATTGGAGAACGACGAGTAAAGCCTTCGGCCGAAGCTTAAAAGCTCGCTCGTGTTAGATACGGAGCGGAGTTTAAATAATCGGTTGGGTCTCGATTATAACATAGAGTTAGGTTAGTGAGTTTGACATTTACATGGCTCTCACCTAACCGGGACGCAAGTGAAAGGCGTAAGAGGTATTTAAATGTATACACTATAGTCGGTTCGCTCGAATTTCGATTAAATCAAAATTCGTTCTCAACTGGGGCCGTAGTAAGTCGTCGCTTAACTTCTTGAAAGCTAGGCATTTTAGTAAGTAGAATATTACCCTCAAATTAAAAAATCACTATAAGAAGAATAATGGACTTGCGTTGACTTCCGTTGACTTTCTCTCAAACACCGTCAGTAGGTGCTACTTTCACCTAGTAGGCGATTTTTTTTTTCAATTTCTTCTCGCGCGGTTGCTGTTTGATCGCCGTCGTCTTTGGTCAATCTTGGGCGGCCGGTGATTGTGGTAGCCTTCTCACCGATTTAGGTGGGGGAGGTGCTGATTGTGTTGACGAGGTTGTTGGGGATTTCTTGGGTTTTCACTGAAATTGAAGGCTAGGGATTTACTGATGACGTCTGAATCTGATAGGAGTCCGACTGCTAATAGGCGGGCCATCATCATGCCGCAGTGACGACGGAAGGCGAGGGCGATGATCTCCAATAGCTACGGGGTGTTTGGGGGGGAGTGGAGCTGTATCTGATCGCGTCCTAGGATCGCATCAGATCTATCTGAGTTCTGATCGGGACACGAACAGGCCAGCGAATGAATCTGATTTGATGGCGGCGAAGGGTTTCCAGATTTGAAGGCACTTATGGAGGCTTATCTGACGTTCGCGTCGTGCTTTGATGAAGCGAGGTTCCTTGATCTGATGAGCTGCGTGCATGGGCCGCGCTACGCTGGGGTGACGGCTGGGTTGGGTACGACGGTGACGGCGAGGGAGACTTCCTCTGTGGTGACGAATCAGCGACGTTCACCGATGCAGGTGGGGACCACTCAGGGACCGCTAAAGGGAATTTGAAGAATCCAATTCGGCCAAATCGGCGAGTTCCTTGGGGGCGACCGCGTACGCCGCCGCCGTGGGTGCTGAAAGCTAGGCGCCTCGTTGACATGGGATACACTAGTAACGACGAGGAGGTAGATGAAGAAATTACTGTTGATGCCGATGGGAGATAGCTCATCACAATGATTTATCTAGGGTTCTAACGACCTAGCGACGCCTCCACAAACCATTACTACGATGAGATCGTCGGGGCAGACGGAAGTTAGGGTTTCAGTGCCGTCGCTAACAATGGGCCCTAGTGGGCCTGATGCAAAGGTGGTGGGTGATAGAGACTCTGCGAAGACGGGGTTCTCCCCACGTGTTGGGGTCGGTCTTCTCGCTGCTCGGGCCTGTAAAGAAGGCCGCAGATGTCCTGAACATGCCGGCGACGTTCGCGGCTGCCGTGCAAGGGAATAGGGCTGGCCCGTCACGTACTATGACGTTATCGTACACACCGCCTTCTCTTGTTAATGGTGCGGTCGTGGTTCGTGCGCCATGGGAGGTGGCGAGACGAGGTCGGGATCGTTGGAAGAACACCCTCGTGGGTTATTTTCTTGGTCGTAGGCCCTATTTCCCATTCGTCGAGCGTCACTTCAGATCTGTGTGGAATGGGCTTGCAGAGGTGCGGACCACCACCAATGGTTTCTTTTGTTCAGATTTGAGTCGGATGAGGACCGCACTGAGGTCCTTGAAGGCGGGCCTTGGCTCATGCAAGGCCAGCCATTATTCCTGGAGCCATGGCGGCCTCGTATGTGTTTTGGCGCGAAGGGAGCTGGTGGAGGTGCCATGTGGGTGAAGTTATGGGATATGCCATGCGATCTATGGACGCAAGAGGGTCTGGGGCTTGTTGCGAGTGCGGTGGGACGACCATTATATGCTGATGGAATCACGGCAACGGGGGAACGACTTGATTATGTTCGCATCTTTGTAATGAAGCAACTATCTGAGCCTTCTTAGAGACGTTAGTGTGGTGATCCAAGGTGACGAAGGGGAGGAGGACGTGACTGTCCCGATGAGGGTGGAGTATGATTGGAAACCTTCGCAATGTGTTCACTGTACATCATGGGCGCACGCGGCAGCCCACTGTCCGTGGAAACCGGAGAAGACGGTCACGGGGCCCCATCAGCTAGGCAAGAAGCTGAGGGGCCAACATCTCAACCTATCGCGCGACCTGCTAGACCTAGAGACAATCGGGCAGGGACTAGGCAACGTATGGGTCATGTCCCTAATAGGTCAGGGCCGCGATTTCCCAATGGCGGCCGCCATGGACAAGGAGCCGAGTGACCCGGCAGCCGGATAGGGACGGTGGGCAACGGATTCTATTAGGCCCTCAGGACGAATGGCAACAGGTGGGGGCAAGAGGAAAAGCCGTCTTGGTGAGTGCTGCTACGGATAGTGAGGGCAGGCAGCCTATGTGTGATGGGTCGGGGATGGGGAGCACGTCTCGACCGCCAGACGACTCTACTCTACTCTCTTTGGGGGAGCAGAACCGATTTGATATACTTCGGATATGCCTGAAGAAAACTGACCATACTTCTCAAACGGGCCCTAAAGCAAGTGCAGCTCGAAACGGGGTGCCTTTATGTTAGCAGTGGGAGCTTGGAACGTGCATGGTCTTAATAAGCAAGACCACAGGAGGGCGGTGAGGGAGTTGATTTCACGTGAGGGGCTGCATATGATTGGACTTTTAGAGACACGAGTGGCGGTGTTTAGTGCGGGTTTTATTTCAGGTGGACTTAGAGCTAATTGGCAGTGGTTTTTTGACTATGATGATGGGCCTTCCTTGATATTGCACAGGAGTTTGCGTCCCGGTTCCCTGCGGAGGACTCTTTCTACGAGCTGGAAACACTGTGTCGGGAGCTATATGCCAAAGCGGTGGAGGTGGAGCAATCAGCGTTATCGCAGCGGGCCAAGCTTGCATGGCTGAAGGATGGCGACCAGTGCACATCCTACTTCTTTCGTAGGGTGGCCATGCGGCGATCTGCTAACTGCATCTGCGCCCTTGAGACGCGCTACCGGCGATCTTCTAGAAGAACCGAATCAGGTAGAGGCGCGCTGATTGGGTTCTACAAGGCCTTATTGGGCCAATCGGCCCACTCATCGCCAATCCTTCCTGCTGATGTTCAGAGGAGCTGTGACGCGTACGCTTTTCCCCAGTGGATGCAGCCTCTATGATCACTGTGGTGACTGCCACGGAAGTTCGAGAGGCGCTTTTCTCTATGGGGGACGAGAAAGCCCTAGGACCTGATGGCTATACGGTCGCGTTTTTTCGTGCTGCTTAGGGAATCGTGGGAGATGATGTGGTGAAGGCGGTCCGAGATTTCTTTGCAACAGGGAGACCGCTGAAGGGACTGAACAGCACCCTCATCACATTGATACCCAAGCGAGATACACCTCGGCGTGCAACGGATTTTAGACCCATATCATGTTGCAACATGGCCTACAAGGTGATATCTAAGATCTTGGCCAATCGCCTAAAGGGGCACCTCTCTACGTTGGTCCATGGCTCACAGACGGCTTTCATCCCAGGGCGATGGATTAGCGATAACGTCTTACTGGCGCAGGAGCTGTGCCTTGGCTACAAGTCAAGGGCCGTCCGCCTCGGGCTATGTTCAAGATTGACCTGACCAAGGCATACGACAAGGATGAGTGGGGTTTTCTGTTGTTCGTCCTTGGGGCCATGGAGTTTCATCCTACTTACATTGGCTGGATCCGAGCATGCCTGACACGACGGCGTTTTCGATTAACCTGAATTGGTCGGATTCTCCCGGGCAAGAGGGGTATTCGACAGGGGACCCATTTTCTCCCTATCTGTTTACCCTGGTAATGGAGGTACTCTATGGGCTGCTCAAGGATTGTATTTTGGAGGACCGTGATTTAAATATCATTGGCGCTGTGAGACGATGGGCTTGGTGTCATTTGCGTTGGGGATGATCTTCTTCTCTCAACCATGCTGACACTGCTTCGGTTGGGGTGTTCATGAAAGGCGTTGGATGAGTGTGCACGCTAGTCAGGATGCGTGGAGCTGGAAGAAGGTTTTTCAGCTTAGAGATGTCTTTCGACCTCTTGTGACTTTACGGTGGTAATGGTGACTCGATTTGGCTTTGGAAAGACCCGTGGCTGCTCCCTTCCCCTCTCGTGGACCACTTCCCTCGGGGTCCGGTGGCGATGTGTCTTCCTATTGACACTAGACTGTCCGCGGTCATTAATGCGGACGGGTGGAACTGGCCTGCCAGGTACTCAGTTGAATACTTGGATATTGAACCTTTGCTCCCTCTAATTTTCCCTTTGGAGAGGGACTCTTTACGATGGAAAGGCACTGCTGATGGACGATTCTTACGGCGAGGGCCCGCGACGCCATTAGGTACCGTCGCCCGAATGTGCCTTGGGCTGATCTGTTTGGGGACCTGCGCGGGTCCCAAGGTTCGAGTTCATCATTTGGCTCGCTATTCGTGAGCGGCTTTCCACGCGGGATAAACCTTGGATTGCGTTACGGGCGGGTTCTAATCTGTGTGCTTTGTGCGGCCTTTTCCCGGAGGACTACTAATCATCTCTTCTTCGAATGTGAATTCTCATTGAGATGTGTTTAGTTGCTTGAAGATAGGACAAAGTGGAGCTGGCCGGTTCGTGTTTTGGAGTTTGGGCGTGCGTTCGGCAGCTAGGAGATGGCGAGGTCAATATCTTCTTCACGTGATGTTCCGTCACTTGGTTGCCTCATTGGTTTATCACATCTGGAAGGAGCGGAATAGGCATTGGAAAGAGAACATCTCCTCATCTCCTCAGCAGGTGATTTCGTTGGTTCTCGGTTCGGCGTGTTCGCGACTTGACACGGTTCACACGCGGGTTTGCCTTCCAGGTGGCGGCTATCAAGCGACTGTGGCATGTTGGTTGATGGTTGGGCTGTTCTTCTTGTTTGGTGTTTGTGTGGGTTTTGGCTTGCTGTGTTGTTTGTGCTTGTTTGACCAGTAGCCTGTTACTAGTTGTGGGTGGGTTGGTCACCTTTTCACTGTACTTCTTTCGTTTTTTAGTTTCGGAAAATTTACCAAAAAAAAAATATTTTCCCTTTGTCGAGCGCTACCTACGGTCCATATGGCGAGGATTAGCGGAAGTTCGTTCAACCTTAAATGGCTTCTTTATGGTGCTTTGAATCTGAGATGGCGATGACGGAGATCCTGGAGGGAGGGCCTTGGTTGATGTACGGGCAGCCCTTACTCTTGGAGACTTGGAAACCCAGGATGTCTTTTGAACGAAAAGAGATAGTCGTGATACCGTTGTGGGTGAAACTTTGGAATGTCTCGTGTGAACTATGGACGCAGGAAGGACTTGGGGTAGTTGGCGAGTGTGGTTGGTCGTTCCAGTATGTGCGAACGGCGTTACAACAAGAGGGATAGGATTGACTACGCACGCATATGTATTTGAAGACACTATCGGATCCTTTTGTTGAAGCATTCAATGTTAGAATGCCATCTGACGATGGTGGTGATGATGAGCTTATTCCCATCCGCATCGAGTATGAATGGAGACCCACCAAGTGTACGACATGTTCATCGTGGAGTCATGGGGAGGCGTGCTGTCCAAAATGCCCGCAAACAGTTGAGAGGACTAAGGCTACGCTGCGCCAGGAGCACTCGCGCACTGTTGGGAACTGCTACCACAGGAGATCCGATCTAGGCTGAACAGACAACGAAACATGCCGTGGGGCACCAGCCTCGCACAAACAGGTTGAACGGAGGAGGGCGCGTGGCTTAAGAGGTTGCAAGGGCGACCACATGAGGAGTGGGCATCAGGTAGGGGCGAAGGGAAAGGCAGTCATGGTGACTTAGACTGGTAAGGATTCCCGGGCGGAAGGTATGCGAGTGGAGATAAGCTGTGGGGTGATGAGTCGATCGCGGATACCCTAGATGATACGAACCTGAGGCCCAATCTTGACGATAAGGCGGCATGAGTCCAAAAGGGCCAAACCAGCCCAGGTCATAGAAGTCAACCCGAACAGCCCAATAGCAGGTCAACAAAAGTCAATTTCGTTCATGACCTTTCAAGTCCTTCCTCAAGTGCCATGAAGCTGGTCCAAGTGATGTTTGGATAGGAAAATTCGTTGCATGCATAAAGGCAGCCAAAAGAGCCATTCAAAGTGCACCTTGAAGTCCTCAAAAACCTTCCAAAAGTCACCTTGAAGTCATATATGTCATTAAGTCTTCATTATTAAGTCAAAGTACTTATTTAATGCTTTTAGCCTAGTTTATCTATTAATAATCTATGTATGCTCGAAATTAAAAGAATTATCATTTTGAACTTGTAAGGTTTTTCCTTTTCTCTAGCTCTCCGAGTGCTTGTTCGAGTCTTTGCAATTTCCGTGCAAATACTTCCCGGCTTATCAACTAAACTCGTTCCATTTAGTTGTGGCGCCAAAACCATCTTCATATAGCCTTCGTGATTCAAAGGTGATAGGTTTAATATACCTATTATTGTGGCGCCAAAACCATTTAAAATGGCTATATGGAATCACGAAGTCTATATGGAAATGGGTTTTGGCGCACAACTAAGTGGAACGAGTTTAGTGATAAGCCGGAAAGTATTTGCACGTAAATTGCAAAGACTCGAACTAGCACTCGTAGAGCTAGGGAAAAGGAAACCTTACAAGTTCAAAATGATAATTCTGCCTTAAAATTCGTCCATACATAGCTTATTAATAGAAGGAACTAGGCTAAAAGCATTAAATAACTACTTTGACTAAAAAATGAAGACTTAATGCAATGTATGACTTCAAGGTGACTTTCGATGACTTTGATGACTTCAAGATGAACTTTTGAATGACTCTTTGGCTTCTTTCATGCATGCCACGAATTTGCCATCCCAACTTGACTTGGACCACTTTCATTGAACTTGAGATGGGACTTGAAGGTCATGGACGAGTTTGACTTTTCTTGACTTTCATTGGACCTTCTTTTCAGCTCCTTCTTGGGTCGATTGGTTGGGCCTTGTTACTTCCAAAAGGTTGATAGATTTGGGCCTGTATTTATGAGAATTAGCCTCATTATCTTGGGCTTCCATAAAGAGTTTGCTCAAGGCCTCATTCATCTTCTTCTTCCTTAATCTAGTCAACCGGCCGGCCATTCCTTCGAGCGCGTTCGGTGGACTAATGTTTTCACCTTTGTCTCATGTTGTCTTTCGAGCTTGCGCCCTGGATTGTATCACCCGTCGGAAGGGCTGCTGTAGGACCCTCGGTACCCGGTGTTGTCCCATTCTAAATCAGCTAGGACCGCGAATGGGTTACAGTCCTTGCGTTGAGAGGTAGACGGGGCAGAGCTAGTCGAGGGTCTATCGTTGGCTGGCCGTGATGATGCGTGGTTGCCACGAGGCCTGTCCTCCATGGCCGTCGACGCCGTGCTAGCTTCCATAAGGGCCTCCTTTCCTTTCTCCTTATTGGTCGCACATGCCGTTGTCTGCTTGCTTGTGGGCCGGCAGAAGTAGGTAGTCGCGCACTTTGGTTCGCCTGGTTGAAGCATTCGGCTAGGTGGTACTATCCTCCGAGTGGTGGGTGGTTGGGTGGTAGTTTTTTTGCGACCGGTTATGGTTTTTAGGGCAAGTACCAGCTTCGTGGGTCCACGAGGCGCAAGTCGGGCACTTTTGGGCCTCCACTCATATTCAACCGTAATGGGCACCACAGTCGAGTGTCCCCCCTCCTTGCATGGTATACGAACATTGAATTGGTCCTCGAAAGGCGCATCAAGAGATTTTTCAATGCAGATTCGGGCATATTCAAGTCTCTCAACTCTAGCCGTCATGGCATCAGCGAAAAGGGGCTTACCAAGGACGCTCGCCACAATTCCCAGCCCATCTTGGGTCCATAATTTCTGATGGCACGTTACGTAATCTGACCCAAAGCGGGACTGCTACATGCTGCTTCTTTTCAAATGACATACCAACTTTCCAAGACTCTAGGAAAGGGGTTGACCTTGCATGAGCCAAGGTCCGCCTTCCAATACCGCTGCACTTGATTCAGCGGTCTTAAACCTAAACTTGAAGAAGCCGTTAATAGTCGTACGGACCTCCACGAGGTCCTTCCAAAGGGCCCGCGCAAAACGCTCAACATGGGGGAAGAACGGTCTCTTTCCCAAAAAGTACCCAATAAGGGTGTGGTCCCTCTAGCCGTTCCTTGTTGGATCACCTCCCAAGGTGGGCGAGCTTCAGCCACACCTTCATTCATCGTAGGTGGAGTATAGGAGAGGGTAAGCCGTGTTGGGCTCGGTTGTCGGGCTGATTGCGATTGGTGGTAGGTCCTTGGGTGATAGCAGCGAAGGAGGGCGCAATCCGCTCTCCAATCTGCTGGTGCAGAGGTGTCACAGAAGGGGTAAGCCGGGTATTTCAGTCGCAATTTCAATACCATCCATCGTAGAAATCTTAATGTTGTTGGGCGTAGTTGGGAGCAGTCCTTCCATTAACATACGCTGTTCGTGGCAGCTCCGCC